>PVHP010020186.1:11744-31041 GCA_004024765.1 Zapus hudsonius | reverse complement strand
AGCCTTGCAGGTAGGCACCTTTAACCACTAAGCCATCTCTCAAGGTACCCTCCCCCCCCTTTTTTTTATTTTTGGTTTTTCGAGGTAGGGTCTGGCTCTAGTCCAGGCTGACCTGGAATTCACTATGTAGTCTCAGGGTGGCCTTGAACTCACGGCGATCCTCCTACCTCTGCCTCCTTAGTGCTGGGATTAAAGGCGAGCACCACCGTCCGGCTACCCTCCCCCCTTTTTTATTTTTAAATATTTTATTTATTCATTTTTCAAGGAGAGAGAGAGGAGAGAGAGAGAGAGAGAGAGAGAGAGAGAGAGAGAGAGAGAGAGAGAGAGAGAGAGAGCGCGCGCCAGGGCCACCACCTTGTGGGTCTGGAGGCAAGTGCCTTAACCGCTGAGCCATCTCTCCAGCCCTCCCCTCCCCTTTTTGACCGGGCATTCTAGGGACCGAATTCAGGTCTTCAGGCTTGCAGTCAGGCACTCTACCAACTGAGCTATCTCCCTCAGCCCCACCCAGAGTCTTTTGAGGATGTAACCCTAGGCTAAATTCAAACTTGTGATCCTCTTGCCTCAGCCTCCTAAGGGCTGGTATGCCCAGCTTTTCCTTAGTCCCTCACATTCTCTGTAGGAGAGGGCAGTTCTCTTTTGGCATCTCCTACATCATCAAGCACAGTGCTAAGCACCAGGTCAACTCAGAATTATTCATGAAGCATCTCCATCTGGAGATTGTTCACCAGCAGCTTGTATGTTGCATTTTAGTTGCTCCTGGGACTACACAAATTGGGTCAACAAATAGAAGACTTGGTCTTCATTTGGCGGATGCTTACAGTCTAGACATAGAGCCATTACAGGAAACTAGTGCAGAGAAATAAAGCTGGAAACGAGTGTAGACAAATACAGCTAAAGAGTGTGTCCTGAGTCTAACCGAGCTGTTCAGCCATGCAATCTAAAAAGACCATCGCTTCAGCTTTGAGGAGAGTAGAAGCGAAGGAAACACTCAGGCAAGGAATGACCTGCCAGTACCCAGGACCCTTTGCCCTTCCAGAGGTGGACAGGCCAGCTGATCATCCTGGGTCCCAGGATGGAAGTACTTTGCTTCTCGGAGAGGGACCTGGTTGTGGCTTGATGTCTCTGTCTTCCAGGCTGAGTGTGTTGCATTCCTCTACCACCCCTGTGCCCACTCCTGGCTGAAGCTCCAGCTTTTCCTCCTGGCCCATGTGTGTGTGACCAAGCCCGCACTCATCCCCGATTCCAGTCTCACTCGGGACCGGGTAGGTGGTTGGTGAAAGGTGTTTTCTGGTGTTGGCACATGGTGGAAAACTTGGGCTTTATTCTCCATCTTAGCTCCAACAGTCACTTTCCTCCACAGCCCTTGATGCTGGCGGCATGGGGCACATCGCTGGAAATGGCAAGGATAGAGCCAGCCTGGGCTGCCCACTGGCTGAAGAGGAGGCGGCGGTGGAAGCAGAGGAAGGAAGCGATGTTTCACTCTGATACTCTTTCTGGGCCCTCTCCGTCAGCCGCCAGCAGAGAGAGGCTGTGCTGGAGGGGATGTGGGCAGGTGCGGGGGGTGCTGGGCTCAGGCTTGGTTGGTGGTTGGGTCACCAGGCTGGCTGAGCAGGGAAGGGGTGACCGTCTCTTCTCCCCTTAGGCCCCGACTCTGGCCTTTGCTGTGCGGAGCTGGCGGCCTCCTGGCACAGTGGTGACATCCAGAGGACATAGACCATCCTTTCTCAGCGGTGCCAAGAGACGGGGGCTGCGGGCTGCCCTTAGTCCCGCTCCTCCAGGCCTGAGGGTTCCCTCTGCTTCCCCCTGGGGCTTAAAGGCCCAGCAGCCCAGAGTGGGAACCCTGGGGGAGGCGGGGAATGCCTCCTCCGTGACCCCCGAGGGGCCAGGAATCAGTGCCAGCTCCAGGACAGATGCTCAGGTACACGATGGGCCAGGCAGCCCGGTGGGCTGTGCCTGCCCCAGCCGGGCTCCGCTGGCCCCGCAGGCGGCCGCGCCTCCCCGCGCCGCCCGGGGCCCCACCCCGCGCACCGAGGAGGCCGCCTGGGCCGCCATGTCCCTGACCTTCCTGCTGGTGCTGCTCACCCTGGCCACGCTCTGCACGCGGCTGCATCGGAACTTCCGCAGGAGCGAGAGCATCTACTGGGGGCCCGCGGCGGACAGCCAGGACACAGTGGCTGGTGAGACCCCCGCCCCCGGGCCGGCCCGGCGCCTCCCCGCCCCGCCCCTGACCGCTCGCCCTGCCCACAGCCGTGCTGAAGCGGAGGCTGCTGTCGCCGGCGCGCCGGGTCAAGCGCTCCCGCCGGAGGCCCCTGCTGCCCCCCGCCCCGGACAGCGGTCCCGACTCGGAGAGCTCGGACTGACCTGGCCGCACCCCGCGACCGCGTGGCTCCTCCCTGGGGCGGGCGGCCGCGACCCTGCCACGTGGGCTGCGCACGGGCGCCCGCTGGCGGCCGCGGGGCGCCCCAGGCCCCCTCTTCCTAGGCGTCGGCCAGGACGGGTTCCACCTGCCTTGTCCAAGTTCCTGTTTCTGATTAAATTATTTTAGTAGAGTTTGCGTCTGAGCGAATGCACCTGCTTCCCAGTCACTCTTCCCAACGCCGGCCGAGCACTGTAGCACTTGCTCATGCTTTCCCTCTCCATGTCTGACTTCATCCCGGTCAAGCCTTGAACTTGCTATCCTGCCTTGGTCTTAGTTGAATGAGGTGCACCATCAGGCTCCTCCCCAACCCCAGTCTCGAGGCATCAGAAGAGGCACATGGTCACTTATTTATTTTGATACAAATGTACATGACGCATGTCTTCACAGCCACCCACCATCACACAGATAGGGCCTGGCCCCCTGGGGGACAGGTGACTGGGGAGAATAGCTGGTGGGCGCTGCTGCTACTGCCACCTCGCCAGCCTTCCCAACGCAGCCAGATTCCCCAGGCCTCCAGAGGGTGGGTCACCACAGGTGCAGGTAGTGATGGTGCTGGCCTCGCAGAGGTTAGGGGAAGGGGCTCTCGCCAGCTGAGTTGGGGACGCTGGGGAGCCAGCCCCAGGCTCAGGTGCTTGATCTTCTGCCTGGCCAGCACACTTCCCACAAGGGAGAGGGAGGAGATGAAGGGAAGTGGTTTTCCTTTGAAGTTCAGAGTAGGGGTAGGAGCGGGGACAGTGGCAGTCCCTGGTCCCAGGAGGGGGAGAGGGATGCTGACTGGCCAAGGCTGGTCCCACAACTCTGGTCCTCTCACTCCTCAAAGCTCCAAGTGGGCCAGGCCTTCAGAACGGCACTGCCGCCCGGACACTCGATCGCAGGTACGCAGGGACACTCAGTTACCACAAAGTTAAGATTAAGGGGCAGGGGAGGAGAGAGGAAAAGAGATTTTCCAGTGTTTGTTGCTGGGGACCCTGGCACACAAGTTGAGGCCTGTGCCCTTGGCAAGGGCTGTTTGGCATGAAAGGAGAGCAGCAAGGGGCTGGTGGCTACAGGGCAGGAGCATCCACAGAGATAATGTACAAAGGAGGGTGGAGGGATGCCCCTGCTCAGCCCCCTAGGGCTAAACTGGCTCATGGGGATGGAGTGCAGGTAGGCAGAGCTGCCCCACTTGGAGTGTCCCCATCCCACTCTTCGCTGAGGGTGCCCTGGATGGCAGGGCAAGGGGCTGGGAGGATGACTTGAGGCCTCTGCAGGCCAGAAGGGAGGTGATGCTATGTACAGGGAAGGGGGGCATGGAATGTGAGGGACAGAAGTTCCTGCCACCCACCTCCCCATCCTTGGGGGCTCAAAGGAGTGGGTGGGCACCATGGCACCTGGCTACCAGAGGAGAATGGCAGCACTAAGGGCACTTGTGCCAGTGGCTCTGTTGGGGTGGATTAGTGTTTGGAGTGGCCCAGTTCCCGTGGTCAATGAGGTCCCAGGGTGTGGGTGGTCACTGCTTCTTCTCTCGGGTGGTGATGGTGACCAGCTGCTTGGCCGCCTTGGCAATGTCATAGGCGCATTGGATCACCTGCTGAGTCAGCAGCTGGAAGTCCACAGGGGCACCAGGTTCTGGGGGCACTGTCTTCCGGCACTCGCTCTGCAGCCGGTAGGCGCTGGCGTTGAGCAGCCGCAGTGAGCTGCGCACAGGTTCCAGGGCTGGCCTCTGGAGGGAGGAGCAAAGGGAGTCTGGGCCTGGACTTTAAGCCAGGCACCTGATTGTGGCCCAGATAGCAGTCAGATTCCCTTTAACCGCCCCACCCAAGGCCTTCCCACTCTTGCTCTTCTCAGGCTCCCGTACCTTTGGGAAGAGAGAGGCCATCTCAGTCACAGCCAGGTGGATTTTCTCTGAACAGGGCACAAAGCTGTTGGGAGAGGGGTAAGAGATGAGGGGTTTCTCAGGAAAGAATCCCGGAGACAGGATTCCAACACAGCGCGGGAAGATCATGGCCTATGCCCACCCTACCTGTCATGTTTAAACTCCTGGGCTGCCCGCAACAGCTCCTGAATATTCTTGGTGACCTGCTCTGTCTTCAAGATGACGTCCTCTGTGCTGGGCAGCCCGGGGTCTAGGTCTCCATCCAGGCTTTCCAGCTCAGGGTGGAGCTCGTCCTCCTTGCCTAGTTCTAAGAATCGCTTCCCTTCCAGCCTAAGCCCAGGTGGAGAGCAGAGAGAAGCATTAGATGCTTTAGCCTCAAGGCCTCACCCCCTCCTCCCCTCAAGGACTGTTAGGGCTGGGGAGAGACCCATAGGTGCCTCACCCAAGCAGTGGGTCCCCACTCTGCGTGTTCTCATAATCACTGTCTGCACCACTGCCATGGCGGGAAAGCTTGCTCTGGAGAATGAGGAAGGGTAACGGGTGATGCCCATTCCTGGGCCCATACAGCCAGCCTACTCACTGTATGTTCTGGGGAGGAGGAGTGGGGATTACCGTGTGGCGGCTTCCTTCCTGGGAGCAAGACAGCAGTGGGGAGGAGGGAGTGAAGGGCACAGAAGACACCCCCTTCCGGATCTGAAAGCCAAGGCAGGGCCAGAGTCAGTGTGCAAGCGCAGCTGGACACCAGTGTTTGTCCCAGCACAAGCACAGGCTCACACCCCCTCAGGCTGGAGACCAACTGTGCAGAGAACCCTTTCCTCCAAGTCCTGCTTACCCGGTAAAGGCCAGCAGGGACATGCACTGAATAGATGGCATCATCCTCCAGCTCCTGGGAAAGGGAGGTAGCACAACAGGCATCATGACAGGCCCCGTGATACCCCATCCCCATTTCTCCACCTGAAACCCCCAGGCAGCTCACAGTGCTGTGGAAAGGCTGGAGCCGTGTGGCGAGCTCATCCCCAGGTGCGCCTGCGAAGGGCTTCAGGGCAGAGCCTGGCTCATACATGGAGAAGGCCTGGCGGTCCCTACGGTGGCTACTTCCACCAGGCCCCATGGATGTGTGTTCTGCCCGTTCACTGGGGAGCGGGGGTGTGGGTACTGGCCCTGGTTGCTGACGTAGCTGCAAGTTCTCTGCCTGCAGTTTGTGGATCTGTGAATACACACGTGGTGTCAACTCAGTCCAGGTGGATACCACATCTGAGAAAGGGTGATCCCTGCTTCCAGAGCCCTGGACCCCTTCCAATCACTCCCACAAGGTTGCAGCCCTCACCTCCCTCTGCAGCCTCCGCAGCTCATCACTTAAGCTGCTGTTGACCTTCATGAGCTGCTGCACTTTGGCCTCAGAGGTAGCCAGGGCCTTCTTCAGCTCCAGGTACTCCTGCAGCGTCACAGCTCCATCAGACAGGTCAGAGGAGTCCATGCTCTGCAGAGACAGAAGCCAGTCAGCTGGAGAAGCAGGGCTAACCAGTCCACTTGATCCCAAGACCCTGGGCTATAAGACATAGCTGGCCTTCGTAGGCCGGAAGGAGGAACACATGCGTGTGTAGGAGGGACAGTATTCAGACCCGGGCACGGTTATTCCTAGTGGTGCCGGCACTGATCAAGGGTTCCTGGTCCGTGTCTTCGTCAGAGGCAACACTATCATAGTCGTGCTGGTCATCAAGGTCACTTTGGCTCCGTGCAGACAGCTCGAGGTTGTCTGAAGATACAAGATCTGCCACTCAGCATACACTGAGGCCTGGGAGGGTCTCAGTGCCCACTGCGCAGTGCCATCCCACCTGTGGGGCTGCTCAGACTCTTGCCCTGCTGCCTCCGCTTGGCCTCACTGAGAATGTCGATGATCAAGGTGGCGAACTCTCGGGCATTAAAACGGGCCAACTTCTGTCGTCCCTGTGAGGCAGAAAGAGCCGGGCTAGCACAAGGGACCCGGGGGGCCGCTTCTGGCTGGCCTACAGGGTGGAAACAAAGCAGCAAGGCAGTGCCCTGCAACCTGATCTCCCCGGAGCTAAAGAAGCCCAGCCCAGCATGGCCTGGCCAGTCAGCAGCATGGCAGCTTCAGGCCAGCAGACTGACTCAAGGAATGGGGAGCCCTGGAAGGGGTGGGGGAGGCTGGAATACCTCCAGTTCTCAAAGAATAGCTTCTTCCCTGCTCCCAAATCCCATAGCCAGCCAGGCCCTGAGGGGAGGCCCATGAGAAGGGTGGAGAGCTGGCCTGGGCTCCAGCTCCCCTAGGAAACACACAGATCCCAGAAAAGGAGGAGAGCACCCAGGATTCTTACCCAGCCCCCTCACCTGATTCCGCGTGGCTGAGTATTCGGGGTTAACTGGCAGGAAGGGCACAGCACTGCGCTCCGTCACCAGGGTGCTGTGGTTTTGGGTAGCCAGCCACACTGGAGGAGGAACAAGGAGCAGATCATCCACGGTGGCCAGGCCCCCCCAAGCCGAAGGTGCTGAAGCCCTGAGCAGAGTCCTCCAGCTCCTCCCTGTGCCCACTGGGCTAGCGTCTGGCAGGGGGCTTGGCCTCCCCACACACAAAGCCAGGCAAGGCACAGTGAGGCCCGCCTGACAGGGAACAAGGCCCGTCCCACTAGGCCAGATCCAGAGTTGGGCTGGATATGGCTGTGGCCAGGAAGGAGTGATGCAGGGGGGCGGAGCAAGACTGGGGAGACAGCCAAAGTAGGAGGCAGCCAGAGTGGAGATGAGCCCCAGTGCTGGGGGTGTGTGGGTGGGGGGGGAGGATGCTGGCTGCCTGCAGTTCAGCACTACACAAGAAGGCTGGCAGGGCCTCACCAGCAGCCCCCAACCCTTTCTTAGTCCCTGAAGGATTGGATCCCAGCCCTTTCCAGCAGGCCCCTCCCCACTCACCCGCGTCATTTTCTCTCCGATCCACCTCATCGTACACATCCATGGCAAGTTCCTCAAAAAGCCGGTTGCTGAGCTGGAGGCAGAGAGGAGGCCCCAGGGTCTGTCAGCTCAACCAGCCCAGTGCCATCCACAAGACCAGCTCATCAGGATGTGCCACATGGAGATGGCTCATGCCCCATGCTGCCCAGCCTAACAGTCTGAGAACTGAGGAATGGGTAGGGCTCTGTGTGCCAAGCTCCAAAAAGGAAGACTATAGAAGGGAGGCCAGACCAGTTCGTTCCCTCACAGGTCAGAGGAGATGAGGCCCTGGAGACCTGACACTTTGGAGGGCAGAAGCAGAGTCAAAGGCATGGGGAAATGACTAGGAGGCAGTCAGTCAAAGGAGGCAGGTCGGGGCAACGCTAAGGATTCCCAGCCCATCCATGTAGACTCACCGCTTGCAGCTTCTTTTTGGCAGCTTTGGCCAACTCAGAAAGATCCAGGCTGTGGACAAAGGAAGAAGGGGCCAAGCATGAGAGATGGCCAGGCTCCTTAGGGTAGCCTCCTAGTCATGAACATGCAGGGAACCCAGAAAGATGAGACCCCCACAAGACCTCCAAGCCTCCCCCCTGCCCAAGCTTCACAGCCTGTAGCCAGCAGACACAGTATACCTCTGAGACATGCACTTTTGCCGAGATCTAATCCAGGAAGGCAATGGAGGGAAGAACAGCACAGAGCAGCAATTACCCAGGAGCAGGAGGCACGCGCCTTCCCACATCAAGATCAGACATCTCCAGCCCGCCCCTCCATCCAGAATGTGCAAAGGGAACAGTCTCCTCAACCCACTCCTCTGCTTGCTCTGTCTCTCAGACCCATCTGTCCACTGCAAGTCACATGGGAATCACTGGAGGTCTCCCTTGAGTCTTAGCCAAGCTTCCTAGTTCTGCCATCTTGACTGGAATTTATAACTTTTAAAAAAATTTTTCGGGCTGGAGTGATGGCTCAGCGGATAAGGCACTTGCCTCCAGTGCCTAAGGCCCTGGGTTCAATTCCCCAGGTCCCACATAAACCAGAACCACAAGGTGGTGGCTCTGGTGCTCTCTCTCTCTCTCTCTCTCTCTCTCTCTCTCTCTCTCTCTCTCTCTCTCTCTCTCTCTCCCTCTCTCTGCTTGAAAATGAATAAATAAAATATTTAAAAAAATAAAAAATAAAAAAAAAATTTTTTCAAGGTAGGGTTTCACTGTGGCTCAGGCTAACCTGGAATTCACTATGTAGTCTCAGGATGACCTCAAGCTCACGGTCATCCTTCTACCTCTCTGCCTGCAGAGTGCTGGGACTAAAGGCATGTGCACCACACACGGCTGTTTATAACCAACTTTAATCCATCACCCTACTTCTATAGTCTTGCCCCTAAAATCCTTTTCTACCCAGTGGCTAGAGTGAAATTTTTGACATATTTGTCTGTACTCCCTTAAAGTGTCTCAATAATACCGGTTAAATACAGCATAGTCCAAACCAACTACAGAGTGAGTTCCTAGACAGCCTGGGCTACAGTGAGACCCTACCTTGGAAAAACAAATGAATTTCCTTGTTACATCACCTAGAGATGGGGTTGCTAACCAAGGCTCAGAGAGGCTAAGTAGCCTGCCCCAAGCTAGCAAGTGTCAGAGCTGTCTCCACACCCACGGCATCCATGCCTAGAACCCCTCCCTCAGGAAGGTCACAACTCTTGCTAAGGTTCACTCTTGCATGCTCTTCTAGTCTGTTCCTTGTGTCACACGTCATACTCTGGCCACAAGCCATCTCTGTGCCCTGGCCGCTCCTGCTACAACCTCAATGGACCAGTAAGCCTGGTCAGGCTGCCTGCCTAGCTGAAGCTTCTCAAGGACAGGGTGCTGTCCCTCTGAGAAGGTGCTCAGATGGCAACCACATGTGTTTACTACAACACTCATATGCACACACCACGCACACACACACACACACACACACACACTCAAAATCAGAGAAGTAGTGTATTCTCAGGGTTTCAGAACAGAAAAAGTCTGGGTTTAGGGATCTGAGCTGCCCAAGCCTGACTCTTCCACCTGTCCACACAGGCTGCTGGGAAGGAGTAAATCCAGGAGGGATTGCCTTGGCATGAAGTTGTAGCCCTCTGAAAGCCACCAGGTGGCGCCAGCATCCATCCGGTGAGTTGGATGAATGGCTGAGAGTGCACCCCACTGCCTGGGTGCTTGAAGCCTCTTAAATCAGAGACAGAAATATCCTCATTCATACCCCACTTGGGATTCTGGCCCAGATTGGAGGTACAACAGGAGGTCTGACCAGAACACCCAAAGTCAGCTCCAAGAAGCCCACCTTCTCCCTGTAGAGGGAAACCTTTATCTAAAAACTGTACAGCAGCTCAGGTTGCAATGGTCCAATCCCCCAGCTGGGCCTTTCCTTGTGCCCGAGCCCTTCACATACTCCACAGTCACAGGGTTCAGATGGGCTGATGTGTGCTGAACTGACATT
This sequence comes from Zapus hudsonius, assembly GCA_004024765.1. Taxonomy (NCBI): domain Eukaryota; kingdom Metazoa; phylum Chordata; class Mammalia; order Rodentia; family Dipodidae; genus Zapus; species Zapus hudsonius. Next base: position 21,355 of record PVHP010020186.1, on the reverse strand, counting down.
TCTGACCTGACTTATGGCCTGCACTAGGAGGACTAGCCTCTGAAGCCTGGGGAGGGGGTGGGCTCTAGGACTGGGCACCCTGGCATCCAACAGCTTCTAGAAAGGGGCATCAGGTGGGCCTTACCTGTCAGCCATCTGTGGAATGATGTAATGCCCATTCTTGTGATCTGAACAAAAATAAAAATGCCAAGTCACTGATGCCAGGTGGCTTCAGCAGCTGGGAGCCCACCTCACCACCACGAGCAAGACTTGGCACCCAGAAGTGTCAGGAAAGGGAGGAGGGCAGGGCACCCCAAGAGTGATGGAAGCTGCCTAGAAGTCAGACCCACCCCCCACTCCTTGGCCCTAACATGCTTGCTGCAACCCAGAGCCTGCAGCAATTTCACAGGAGCCAGTTGCCTAGCAACACAGTTCCCCAGCTGGCTTTGTCACTATGGCACCTGCTGCTGGGGTGTGTCTGGGTCCCACCTGCCTGGCCCTGCCCAGGACTGCCCCGTGCTTTGCCTACCCGGCTTTCGTCCACAGAGGTAGAAGGCCAACCGGTCAGTGAGCTCATACTGGCACTCAACTAGCCTTTCTGCCAGTTCGTGGTGGCCTGCCTGCCTGTGGGGAGGGAACACAGCTCAATCCTGCAGCAGTAGCCCAACCCTCCCCACTGAAGCTTCGACTCTTAGGCTGACCCTCACCTGGCATAGTCAATTGGTGTGCGGCCATTGACATCAGGGGAGCCTGGATCAGCCCCATACACCACCAGCAGTTCAGCCTGCAGTGTTTGTCCTGCCTTGGCAGCCACATGCAGAGGGGTGGTGCCCTTCTCTGGGTGGAAGAAGTTGGCCTGGGCACCCAGGGACAGCAGGCGTAAACATGTCTCCAAGTTGCCCGTCCGCACACTTGAGTGCAATTGCTGCAAGGAGCAGAGTGTGCAGTGAATGTGTGTGTGCAAGGTGCAACCCCAAGTGGCTCCTGGAGCTCCTACCAGCTCTAAGGCTCTGCTAACTGGGCCATGTCAGGCAGTTAATGCCAATGAACAGCAGCTCTGTCAGCACCATCTACCACTAGCTGTTGCTCTGCTGTGGTTACTTCCCCATTTCCTAGGTGGAGAATGGAGGTTGAGTAGTTAAGAACTTTCTCAGCTGGCAGCTGGGGGATTCTAGCCTTGGGTGTCCACTTGGGAGTTGAGGTGTCTTGGCCACCCAATGCAAGACTTCGGAACAATCTTCCCCAGTTGCTTTCCCTGCCCTAAGCTTTCCTTGGGACTTGGGCCTTAATAGTGATGAGAAGAATGTCATGGGTGTGGGAAGAGGGGAGCCCCACACCCATCTGTTGTGGGTGACATCTCTCACCTTGCTGAGGTCCTTGGCAGTGACCCCATCATCGTCCCGGCAGGGAAGCTTGTGCACAAATGCCAGCATCTGGTACTTGGCCCTGATGAACTCAGACTTGATGGGGCTGCATGGGCACAAAGGGGCCAATGGGAGCAGAGCAGGAGCTCGTCACCCAGCTCCTTCCCAGGCCGTCCTAGAGAACAGAGCCCTACAGCCCCACTCACTGCACTTTGTCTTGGGGGTTGGCTTTACGCCGGCCACTTTGCACTTGTGCAGGGTCCAGCAGGGAGTGCTCCCAGATGGAGTTGGCCCCGTTGCTGGCGAGCGTGTGCACCATCTGTGGGAAAGAGATGCCAAGTGAGAGAGTGCCCACTGCGTGCCCAACATTGGTGAGTGCCTGCCATAGCTGGAAACAGCACTGAGGAACCCTACTGTGTGACTGGCACTGCTGTCCTCCATCCAGTCAGGCTACCTACCTAAAGATGTGGATTTTGTTTAGCACTCCAGGCTGGTTCACATTGGTGGATTTGCCAAAGTTCTGAGAGGTTAAAGCAACTTGTTCAATGCTACTGTCCCAGCTAATAAGTGGCAGAGGTGGGCTCTGTGTGGGGAGAGGGGCTGGTGGAAGAGCTCAGGGCAGACTCTGCCCCAAGTGGGTGCTGTCCTGAAAACTGCAGATTTTGCATAGGTGTGTTGGGACACCTCAACACAGCACATTGTGGACAGAGCTCAGGCCTAGCTCCCTACCTGTAGCAGCGTGGGAGGCCAGGCGCTGTGGCGAAGGTGCTTGACAATGGAGATGTGCCGTCCCAAACTCCGATGCACGCTGCAGCACTCGTCACAAACCAGCACACCCCTGCTGATAGATGCCCAGCCAGGGTCTGACAGGAGACAGGGGGTCAGTTGGAGTCAGAGGACAGTCACTAACTCTATGCACATGCTGTTGGCCAGTATTGTTTAGTACACTTATTCACTCTGCCCAAGAGCCTAGGAACTGGGATGACCGTGAAGGATACTCCCCCCACCCAGCCTCCAACCAAGCCCTCTCCTGCACATCCTGGCCCCAGTGGGAATGCATGTTCCCCAGGGCCCTTTGGGTGGGCCCAGCTTCCTGTCCTGCAGCCATGGCTACCAGTTTACAGACTTTCCCCAGGAAGCAAAGCTACTCCTAACCATTCTACAGGGAGGCAGGAGTCCCCTATGGACTATGGCCCTGACACCATGTGTCACAGAGCGCAGGGCACCCTCAAGTTCTGGGTCGGGGTGGCATCTCTCCTGTACCCAGTATTCTGTTGGAACCTGCCTGACAGATTGCAGCCCTCAGGTGCTCTTGCCCTGCCCACATACCAGCTGAGAGGCTCTTTCAGACCCCACCCTCCTGCCACCATCACTCTGGGCTGAAGCCCCTCTTAAGGAAAATGGGCAGAGCAAAGGAGCTAACCTTACATGAGTGCCCACTGTTCACAGCCAAGTGCTTGTCCTAAGTGCTTGATTCCTCTTACAGTTCCTAATCTGCTGTACACCTGACGACTCAGAGGCTAAAAGGTCAGAAGGCTTGTTCAAGGTCACACAGCAGATGAGTAGAACTGTTGATGTGGACCCAGGCACTTGATGTCAGAGATCAGGTCAGTGCTACACTTGCTGCTGCCCTCTGCCTGTTAAGCCCAGATGAGCACGAGAGAGTGCTGGGATCAAGGTGTGCGCCACCACACCAATTCTGGGAACTTGAATGGGAGACCTCGGTGGAAAGGCCTGAGCTTCATCTTATGGTTGGGAGAGATTTCCATCATCCCAAGCTTGTCCCTCCCCTCAGGGTCCCACTGCTGGGCACCTTGAGCTCTACAAGGCAAGGCAGGAGCCACTCTCCACCCCTTGTGCAGAGTGAACTTGGGAAACAGAATCTGGGACTAAGACTGAGTGGAAGCTCCTGGGTCCTCCTCAAGGGTAGGGGAGATGCCACTACCCCAAGGCTCCTCTGAGAGTGGGAGGAGACGGCTGTATACAACTCAGTCTAGGGAAAGGAAAGGTCACTGGGAGAAAGCAGCCATTGTGTGCAGTCCAGAGTGGGGGCAGGGAACCTCTCTTCCAGGACACTCTGCTCTGCCCAGGCCCCCACCCAGGCTCAGGAAACCCTGTCCTGGGAGTGTGTGTGTGTGTGTGTGTGGGGGGGGTTAGACCTTGTAGAGCCCAAGGTGCCCAGCAGTGGGAGCCTGAGGGAAGGGGCAGGCTTGGGATGATGGACATCTCCCCCAACCAGAAGGTGAGTCTCAGACCCTTCCATCCAAGATCTCCCATTCAAGTTCCCAGAATTGGTGTGGTGGTGCACATCTTTGATCCCAGCACTTGGAAGACGGAAGTAGGAGGATCACCTGAGACTACTACATAATGAGTTCTAGGTCAGCCTGGGCTAGAGCATGACCCTACCTCGAAAACACAACAAAAGTTCCCAACCATGAGCAGACTCTGAGTCAGGGGCTTGAGTTCTGGTCACATGGGGTGTCCCCCCATAGAGCATGGAAACAGGAAGTGAAAAAGTGCAGTCTTTGGATCATAAAACAAGGTAGTGAGAGATGCAAGAGGTATACAATCTATGTCCCCAAGGGCAGATTTCCAGGACTCAGGGACTAGCCACCTATGCTGATAGGGGCATTTCTGTGTTGGCTTTATCTAAACAACAAGCCCTTCTCCCAGACATGGGACAAGTCCCTACCCCCACTCGAAAATACCACTGGGTCAGGGGGTCTGCCTGCAAGTCACCTCCTGCAGCCAGAGCAGGAAGCGGGAAATGATGCAGCCTAAATTCCTCTTGTTGAAGCGGTGGGGTTTCCTGTAAGTGGGGAGCCGCCCATGGGCAGCCCTGAAGCCTCCACCCCATGCCTGTCTCCCTGAGCAGAAGCCAGGCCTAGAGAAGCCAGCAAGATATTCAGGAGCAGTGGCCCAAAACCTCAAGGTTTAAGGCTTTGCTTGGCACTTTCTCCCAGCCTGAGATGGGACCCCCCTCTCTCTGCTGTGACCTGGAACAGAAGAGTGGGAAGAGGATACTGTCCTAGTCTGGGTCACACTGGTACCTGTTCAGTTCTAGATGACACAGATAGGAAATGTACCTTATTCTAAGTACACCCTATGCTCAAACGACCTTGGCCTACCAAGCAGGAGCTCAAAACTCCACCTAGACCAGCTCCTAAGTAGAAGGGCCAGGAAGGGTTTCTGAAAGCCAAACAAACAGCCCCTAAGACAATCTTTGCAGCAAACCTGGGGAAGAAGGACAGGGAATAAGAGGAGGTGGTGGTTTCTTCAGGCTCCATAGGCAGGATCCAGATCTGATATGTACAGGCAGGCAGCAGAAAAGGTCTTAGGGTAACATCACTAGTGCCAACCCCAGGAAAGCCTCTAAGGTGAATTCATGCCACCATCCAAAGCCACCAGCGGGTTCTAGGGCCAACAGGACTCACAGAAAGGACAGCCTCAGACCTCTTACTAAGGTAAGGGCCAGATATCCAGTCAACAGGAGGGAAAGGCTTGCCATATTGAAAGCACCAGAGAAGACTCCATGTGGACAGAGGCCAGAATGGAGGTTACCTTTGGGGACATGGTCTGGGAGGGGCAAATGGAAGCCGCAGAGTGATGGAAATGTGCTACTTCTCAAGCAGTGGCAATGGTACAGGTTCATGCACAGGACAAGCACTAAGGTGCAAACGCATGGCTACACTTCAATAAAACAAAGAAAAGCCCTCTCTTTGCCCTTTTCACACACAAGAGAAGTCTTTACATCCATGCTGGGGTTGCCAAAGTTGAAAGGCTGATGTAGAGAGGCCACAGGGTGAGGAGTGGGCACTTGAGAGCCAGGCCAAGGGAACTTGGGAGGGAGGCAGTGTGGCAAGGTAGGCAGAGGCAAAAAAGATGGGCATGGTGGTGCACACCTTTAATCTTAGCACTCAGGAGGCAGAGGTAGGAGGATCACTGTGAGTTCAAGGCCACCCTAAGACTACATAGTGAATTCCAGGTCAGCCTGGGCTAGCGTGAGACCCTACCTCAAAAAACCAAAAAGAAAAAAAAAGGGGGAGAGAGAGAGGGAGGGAGGGAGGGAGGAAGAGAGGGAGAGAGAAAGAGAAAGAGAAAGAGAGAGAGAGAGAGAGAGAGAGAGAGAGAGAGAGAGAGAACAACCATTCTCCAGTGTACCCTGAACCCTGCCTCCCTCCTGGACTCCCAAGGCATACAGATGGCACCAGAGGTCAAGGCATCCACAACATGTCTAGCTGCCTTGCCACATACCTACACTTGTCCATGCTGCATGAGGCTCTTTGGGCACAGGCTGCATCCCACCTCTCACCTCAATGACTCCCCTCTCCCCCAGTTAACCAACTACAGACAGACCATGACACCACTCCTAGAGCCAAGAAGCAGAGTTCCTATCACAGTGACAAGGGGGTGGGGTGGGAGGGGTTGGCACTGGGTCTAGACTCCTGACTGCAGTGCACACTCATGTTCTCTCGCCCAGGATGCTACAGGCCCAGACTGAGCAAGGCACTGCCTGCCAGGGCCAGGGTGGGGGTGGTCCTGAAAAGCATCTGCACACTTGCACTCAGGGAGTGCCTGCCATGTGCCAGACACCACGAAGGTGCTGGTGTGGGATGACAAGTTAAGACTCTGTCAACATTCTGACCACCTGCCTGACCTGCCATCAGCATCATAGGGAAGAAAAGGGGGTTCCGGAGCTAGTCATGCCCCTGACAGATGGGGACTGGGGCTAGAAATTAGGCTGTCCATTCCTCCATCCAGACTTGTCACAGGCAATACAGAGAGAGAACAATGGCTTTGCTGATGCTGCCCTACAGGCTTCTGCCCTAGAACCTCAAGTACAGATTGGGAGATGGGAGGGCCCTCAAAATCCATTTCTACTCCAACCTCTTGCCTCAAAGTTGAGCTCAGAAACTGAGTTCCAGAGTGAAGAAAAGTCATTCCATGGGTCACAGAGTAAGGCAACATTAGAACCCAGGCTCTCCTGATTGAGCCCCAGAGCAGAACCACCTGGCTAGGGAAGGGAGTATAGTTTCCAGCTAGTTAGAGGAGAGGACACCCATCCTCAGGTGTCCTCCAAACCATGCCATGCCCTGAGGTAATCTCAGGGTCACAGCTACCTACAAGATAGCTTGTGTCCAACCCCTGCCAGGCATCCACAGCTCCCAAATTCTCCAGCTTATACCATGAGAACTATCAAGCCATTATGCCTGTCGGGTCTGGAGATTTCTAAGGTGTGCAAATATTAAGGACTGCAAATTATGGATCCACAAGCACTCTATGTTCTCACTTATTATGTCAAAGTCCTTGCCTAAGGAGACAAGCTTCTTTTCTAAAGAAAGGATGGACAAAAACCACAGCTTCTTTCCCCAGGCCAGCTGCTGGGTCCCATCATTCACTGTGTCCTCCCACATAAGGGACCAGTCTGGTGGGTCACTGCTGTCCACTTCCTCAGTAATCCAGTGCCTTTCACACCAGCTCAGTCATAACTCTGCTGGGAAGGAGAGGGGAAATTAAGTCCAGCCAGGCTAGGAAGCCAGGTGGACAATGGGGAGTTAGACACCACTTTCCTTAATTCTTGTCTAGGAATCCAGGTTGTGGGAGGGCCAAACCAAGCCCACCTTCACAGCAGGCCTACCGGGAACAAGAAAAGCTGAGCCCAGCTGTTCCCAGCTACCAGCAGGTCTGGCGCTGAACAGCAGGCCCTACAAAGAGCCCCAAGCCTTGGTATCCAGGGGCAGGGTGTCGGAGGAGCAGGCACCCTTTCAGATGCTCCCGAGGAAACTGTATCCAGACCCCTTGCCCTCTGCGCCCCGGCGGGCAGGCGGGCCAGGCTGCCCGAGCAGCAGGTGCAAGACGCGGAGGTGGCACTGAGATCACCAAACCACACTTGTGCCCACCTCCCAAAGCCAGCCGGCCTCCTCCACGGCTCTCCAGCCACTTCAGGCTGGCGCTTCCGTCCGGACACGGAGATGGAGGTGGGGAGGCGGCTCGGGCAGGCAGCGTCCTTCCTCTCCCGTCCACGGCTTCGGCCGCTCGGGGGCTCCCGGGCCGGGCCCTTCCGCCAAGGACGCGGCTCCGCAACGGCCCAGCTCGGGGCCCAGGCTGGAGGCCGCAGCCCCCCGCTCCGCCCCGCCCTCCGGCCCGGCCCGGCCCCGCACGGCGCTCCCGCCAGGCCCCGGCGCCCGCCCGCCCGCCCGCCCGGCCGGCGGCGGCCTAGTGCGCGGTCCCGCCCCCGGCACGGCGCGCTTACCCGGGGCGCTGCAGTCCGCACACACCTCCGCCCGCGGCCCCTTCCGGGACATCCTCAGCGGCGACGCGGCCGCAGCCCTCTGGGCCAGCGTGGGGGGCGCGGGCGGCGGGCCCGGGCGGCGACGGCGGCCCTGAGGCCCGGCCCGGCTCCGGCGAGGCCCCGGCTAGGCTCCGCGCGCCCGGCCAACCGTCCGCCCCCGGGGCTGGCTCGGAACCCGGCCGTGCCCGCCCGCCCGCTCGCGCTCGGGCGCCCTCCGCCCCGCGCGCCCCGCGCCGCCCGGCCGCCGCTCGCCGCTCTCCCCGCCCCCTGCGCGGCTCCGGCCGCTCCTGCAGGAAGCGGCGCAGGCCCGGCCCACCGGGGGAGGGGCAGCCCGCGCCCCCGCCCCGCGCGCCGCGCCTCCCTGGCCGGGGAAACCGGGAGCGCGGGCGGGCGGGGGCGGGGGCTCTTAAAGGGGCCGCGGTCTCCTCCGGCGCTGTCGGAGACTCTGCCTCGGTGCTCGAGCTCCCTAGGCTCAGAGGCAGTGTGAGTCATCCTCGTAGTACTGTTCGCTTCACTTTCAGTGTGTGTGTGTGTGTGTCTGAGGGGCGGGGGAGGGGTCCAGGGGACATTCGACCCAAGGATGGAGAGACGGTAATTGGGGGTCAGGGAAGAGAGGAAGCAGCTCCAGGCTTAGGGTTCCTCCTCTTCAAAGAGGCTGGCCCTTGGTTACCCATTTATCTTTGCTTGGGATAAAGTGTGCATCTGGTTCTCCCATGTGTCTACGTCCTTGTCCAGGTGGGTTTATGGTCACACCCTTGCTGAGTATACACACTGCCTACAATATGGACGTCCAGGAGCCTGAGAGGTCATGCAGTGCGTCCCCCTACCTCCAGACTCATACACCCTCCATCCTTGCTTCAAACCAAAGAGGAAAGAATCTTGCCAGTTACTAAGACCTCGTGAAGAGTGTCCACGGTGCCTGTGTGCACTAATATCAATTTACCTGTTTTGTATACATCCATGACGTTCGGACCACCGCAGGGGTGTGTAGCCAGAATGAGCACATGACATAGAAGGGTTGTTTCTGTGAGAGCCTTTCTTCTTGGGCTTCTCACTGGGAAGGATAGGGACACGAGGGGGAGGCGGGGAACTGAAGTGCAGGCTCCAGGTGAATGCACCCCACACTGAACATGTTCCCCCATACTGTCCACCCAGCCCCCATTCCTGTAGCAGCAAAAGGCCTTTCAGTGTACTCTGTCTTTGGGAAGGGTAGAGATGCCCAGGACTAGGCCTGGGGGCCAGGTCAGTGATGGCAGTTCCTGGGAGGGTTTCCCAGGTGTCTGGCATCCTATTGAGCAATGGGGTGAGGGTTTGGGGAGTCCTTAGATAGGGGAGCCTGATGGGTTTGGATTTAATCCCAGCTGTGCCAGAGCAGCAGTGACTTGTGGGTGGGCAGGCTCTTTCCCTAGGGGAGTCAAGCAAAGCTCATGAGTCACACCACCAGAAATACATGCAAAGTGCCGCCATCGCCTTTCACTGCAGCCCAGATTGACAAGTTTGTTTGAAATTGTGATCCACAGGATATATTTATAATCACACCTTAAAAAAAAATCTTGCAAGCCTCGCCTCCCCCCATCAGCCACTCAGCTCAGCTGGTGGGGACTTCTGCTCCGCAAAGATAACTTGCGGGTGGTAATGGGGTATCATCTGCAAAAGGACTCAGTAGGTTGGTGGTCCCAGAGAGCAGAGAGGACTGAGGGTCTCGAAAGCTCAAATCAGGCACCCAGCCCACAAGGGGTGGCTTCCTCTTCACCCTCAATCGACCCTCAGCTATGGAATTTTATGTCTTAAATGTCGAGGCAGCCGCTGGCAGCCCCGCAGCTTAGCTGTCTTTGTTTCTTTGCAGTGTGGGCGCGTCTGGAGCACGTGGCAGCCAGGGCGCTCAGACCAAAGGGGAAGCGACTTGGCTTAGTGTCTATGGCTGCCTGGCAAAGAGAGAAACCCGGTTGCTGGAGAACAGTCTCTCCCCCCCCCCC
>PVHP010020186.1:0-11644 GCA_004024765.1 Zapus hudsonius | reverse complement strand
GTCACGACGCTCTGCTGACCCCTGGTGGTGGAGGGGGCTGCGCGACGCCAGCCAGCTCCTCCCAGGCTGGAGAGCCGGGCGAGGCCGGCCCGCTCCTCCCTGCTGGCACCGCTGGGTGTGGAGGAGGCAGAAGAGAAGACCACACAAAGAAACGTGAGAGAGGCGCGGGGAGTTTGCAAGCTTTTGCTGGCACCTCCCACACAAACACACATCTCGGATTGTTGTTCTAAGTCGGGTTGGTGTGGAATTCCTTATTCCTGCCTTTTTTTAAAAGCTAGACTCCTGAAGGCCATGGGTTTGGTCCTCCCAATCTGTCTCAGTCCGCCTGGTTAGTGAGGGGAGGGACCGTCCCCAGGCAGTTGCTATCCTTAGCGCACGCCAGGATGTAGTATCCAGTCTCATGTTAGAGGCGATTGGACTGAAAAACGAAGAAAATGTAAGCAATTTGCTTAAGGTCGGGCAGTTGGCAAGGAGGTATTGGAACTGAGGCTTTAATAACATGGTCTTCAAGGGCTGGTCTAAGCGCCTAACGTTCTTGCAGCTCTTACCACACTCTCTGGAAGGGACCCTGTGGAAAGATCTGTTTGACCTGGTCATGCAGAAGGAGGCAGTCTGGAATCCGTCCCTCAGGGGTCCACACGGGGTGCAATTGGGGAGCCGACACCTGCTGCTTTCACTGTCCAACCTCACCCTGGTGGTTGCTGAGCAGTCGATGGGGGAAGAGCTTACTCTCCTCGCCCCACTGGACATTCATTTTCTTTCCAGTGTCCTGTGTGGGAATGGAGTTTTATTTTCTGAGAGCAAAGAAAACTTGAGAAACATTTCAAGTGCCAGACCCCTGTTCTCTTCAGTGACCCTGCATCTTACTAAGGGGCCACTCAATTAATCTCTCTCTTCTGGGTATCTGGATCCCGCCTCTCGGGCCCTGAGCTCCCAGCCTTCTCTCACCCCCAACCGTTCAAGCTAGGCCTGCCACCCCTCACCCCCACACACGCCCTTCCCCTGCAAAAGGCAGAACGCCAGCAGGTGGAGCCGCACCCCAACCCATCTAGCATCAGGGCACTGTCTCCGTCTCGTCCCGGTCTGACTCCCTACCCACCCTCGCAGGGAATCTGGGAACAGTTGCGAGACCCTCTCTGATCACCCGAAAAGCTGGGTTCCACGAGGCGGACTACAAGCCCCATGATGCCGCAGGGCTGGTGTAACAAGCTCTGCCGGGGCCACTCGGGTCCCCTCCGCTCTCTCCCCCCAACATCCCCGCATCCCTGCCGGCCACTCGGGCTGAGGGCCGGGCTATGCGGCTGCGGGCAGCCGGAGGCGGCGGGCGCGCGTCCCTGCGGCGGCGTCCCCGGGGCCCGCGCCCCGTGCGCCCCCGCGCCCGCAGCGGGAGTCTGCCTCTGCCGCTGCCGCTGCCGGCGCCGAGCGGCGTCTTTGTGCGCGGGGGTGTGGGAGGCGCCGCGCCGCGCCGCCGAGTGTCCGCTCCCTCCCTCCCTCCCTCCCTCCCTCCCTCCTTCCCCGGGCGGGTGGGGGCCTCTCCGCGCCGCCCGCGCCCGCGCCCGCGCCCGCGCCCGCGCCCGCCGCTCGCACATGCCCGAGCCGCAGCCCCGCGAGCAGACCGCGCCGGCCGCCCGCCCCGCGGCCCCGGGCCCCGGCTCAGGCGCCGTCCGTCCCTCGTCGCGGGCCGGGCGCCCCGGCCCCGGCATGAGGAACGGGCGATGATCCCCGCCAACGCCCCGAGCAGGAAGGGGCCCGAGGGCAAGTACCCGCTGCACTACCTGGTGTGGCACAACCGCCACCGCGAGCTGGAGAAAGAGGTCCGCGCCGGTCAGGTAGGAGCGCCGTCGGGGCGCTGCGGGCACCGGGGAGGGGGCGCGGCGCGGCGCCGTCCGGCCGGCCGTCCGTCCCGCCAACCCCGCGAGTTTGCAGCGCCTCTTTGTTTGCGGCCGCGGCTTTTGTGCATGTTGACCGGGAGACGGGGATGGGAGCGGCCCCCCACTTGCTCCCCTCCAGGCAGGACGAGCGGCCCACACGTGTTCACGGGCCCTTCACGATGGGGGGGGAGGGACAACTGTGCCCCTCCCCCGTCGGGGCAGTCGGGGCTGCAGGGAGGGGCCGGCGGCTCGGGCTGTGCACGCTCCGGGTGGCGGGGAGTCCGCCCCACTTAGTGGAGCCGTGACACCACCACGCCACCGACACCTCTGCGGGAACGTGTGGAGGCGCGAGAGGCCCTTGTGGGGAGGGGGAGTCACGGGTCAGGAGCTGGGAGCTGGTTGTGGGGCTCTGTCGGGCATCTCAGCCCCACCCAGTGCCTTCTCACTTTCCGGTTCGCTCGGAATGGGCAGAACCCCTGCATGCCTCGGACCCCCAGCTCTGGGTCTAGAGGAGTGGAGAAAGACCCAACGGGCCAGCACCAAGGGCCTTGTCCAGGTGCTGAAAGGCGCTCTCCTGCCTTCTGGTGCTGGGGCTTTTCACACCGAGAAAGCTAGGGGGAAGGACTTGAGGTTCTGCTGGTCAGGGAGACCCGAGGATCAGACAGCTTTGGGCTGGGCAGTGACTGCAAAGACTGGGAGCTGGGCATGGTGGTACCTGCCTGTAATCTCTGCATTCAGGATTGCTGAAAGTTTGACACAAGCCGGTCTGCATAGAGAGTTCCAGGCCAGTGAAATCCAAAAAACAAACAAATCCCACAAGTAAAACAAGCAAGCAAACAGAAAGACTGAGGAATGGGTGGTGTCTCCTGGCCATTCTTCAGGACAAAAAGGCAAGCATAGGTCACAAATAGTCCTTAATTCTGCCCTGCCACCCAGGCCACAGGCAGTCACTCATGGTACAGACAGCCTACTCTCTAGGGGGCTGGGCTAGACCCTGGATGCCTTATGTTGGTGAGGGTCTGGGACTTTGGGTATGTGAGCTGCTTCCTGAGTCATGGAAGTTCAGTTGGAGGAGCTGTCCAAATCCCAAGGAACGAAGCCAAGGTAGAACATCAAACTGAGCCCCACACATCACTCAGCTCTACAGATCATTCCACTGTTCACTAATAGGGAGCAGTCTGGGCCTGCAAGTCTCAGGGATGGCCCGGGTGTCTTCTTCCTTTCTACCTTGCTTCCACAAAGACTCTCCCAGTTGGTTTTAAAAAAATTTTTGTTTGTTTATTTATTTGCAAGAGGAGAGAGAGAGAGAGAAAGAGAGTGAGAGAGAGAGAGAGAGGGAGGGAGGGAGAAAGGAGAGAGAATATGGACATGCCAGGGCCTCCAGTCACTGAAAATGAATTTTAGACACATGTTCCACTTTGTTCATCTGGCTTTACATGGGTGCTGGGGAATCAAACTCAGGTCATCAGGCTTTTCAGGCAAGAGCCTTAACCGCTGAGCCATCTCTCCAGCCCTCCCAGTTGGTTTATTCACCATGAAGGCTTCATAAAGAGAGGAGGTCCTAGTGTCCTGAAAAATAAAAACAAACACAGAAGACATCAATGCCTGCCCTCAAGGAAGCCTAGTTCTGGGGGCAGGTATGGGTGGGAGAGACGTGTGCAGGGCAGCATGTCAAGACCTTGTCCCAGATTTTCTAGATTGTCTTCACTTTCCTCCCGTGAAGAACTTCCAGTGACTGTTAGAAGTCAGATACTGAATCTCTGGAATGTCTCAACCCCATGCCCTTACCCTAGGAGTGTGGGTGGTCCTCTTCCTGCAGACTGGAGAGAGGTGGAATGCCCTGGGAGAGAGGACTCTCTCAGCCAGGGCTCTGTTGAAGGCCCTCAAGCCAGCAGCCATCTTGCTAGGGAGGCTGGCTGGGGAGATCAGCTGCTGGGAGTAGAGGTGTTCTCTGGCTGCCGATTGTGTTCCTCTTCCCCTCCCTCAGGCTGCCACAGAAACCAGGTACTAGGGTCACCTCATTCTGGCCCCGGTGAGTTCATGTCTCCTTGAAATGGACACCATCTGTGTGCCCTCGATCCAGGCCAGGGGAATATAGGGCACCAGTGAGTTTAACCCTTATTCAGATACAGAGGAGCCCAGGCCAGTCCCCAGTCCTTTCCTCCAGGACAACAGACAGGGCCATGCCAGTCAGCCTTGTTAGGAGAGTCCCTGGCTGTACTCTAACTCCAGGGCTGACCCAGAGTGACACTTAATATCCAAATGCACATCACCTATTCTTTGGTACATCCAGCTGTTTTCTGCAAGGGACAGACCTATGGGTGAGCCACCTGACATCATGATAACACTCCTTTAGACCCTTAGTATCCATCTGGGGGTCCCTGGCCTCTGAAGTTCCTGGCACCAGTCACCACAGAAAACTGCCAGGTTTTCCTCAAACACTTGGCAGCTGGGTTTCCCTGGTCTCTGCTTGGCATAGCTGCCTCTGCTTCACTCCAAGAAAGCCCTGCAGAGGCCTCCCGTGGGCAGGTCTGGCAGGAGGGCTGAGTATAGCAGCCTTCAGAGTAGTTCAGCCCCTACTGGCTCTTTTGGGGTCGTAGGCTAAGAGGTGGTGCTGAGGTCTCGGGAAAGGGCTTAGCCAGTATCTGGTGGTACCATGATTGCAGGGTGCCCTGCCAGGGTAGGAGGGACAGTGGTTATAGGCAGTGGGAATGGCAATTCTCCATCACCTGGCATTGCCCCGGTTCTGGAGTCATGAGCTCTGGGTGTGCCCTCAGAGTGAGGGAGTGGGGTTCCATGCACAATTCTCTGTGGGAGCACGGCTCTGCTTGTGGAGTGGTGATTCTGAAGGCGGTCTGCTTGTGGTCCTGAGAACATTTGCTTCTTCTTGGGGCTGCCTCTGCCGTAGTCCTTCTAGCTTTCCCTCTTCATCCTTCTGGCTTTGAGGCAAGCAAGATGCTGTTGTTATTTCCTATGCTCAGACAGATGTGGCCCTGTTAAAGGTACCAGTTATATCCAGGACCTTGGATAGTATATGTGACCCTCCGTCATCCTGCAGTGGGCAGTTCTGGGTGTGGGGGCATCACCACAGTTGATGAGTTAGGAAACTCAGCAGAGAGAGCCACAAACCCCAGAAACCAAAAATCAATGTGTTCTAGGATGAGGGGAAGAGCCACATGGGGATGGGAGAGTGGAGAGTCCTCGTTCATCCAGAGGAGGCATCTTGCCACTTTTCTTGGGACAGTTCAGATGTGTCTGGCCCATGTCAGATGACAGAGCTCAAAAGTAGTGACCAAATTGGACTGCAGCCATCTCCCCTAGGGCTGAGAAGGGAGGGCAGCAGAGTGGGCGAGGTCTCTTGGGGCCCACTCCCAGCCTTCTCCAGTGGCCAGGCATTTTTACATTTGACTGTGCTTTTAAGACTTTGCTTGACAAAGGTTTCTGTTCACATTAAAGGAGTTTGAAAAATAACCTGCTGGTACATGTGGGTGTGAGGGAGGTTTAGTGCAGGTATGCTGGTGTTGAACACACGTGTTATATGAGTGGACTCCTGCAAAGACAGAGGGCAGCCCGGCATGCATGTGAGTGTGCAGTTTGGGATACACAGGGACTATGTGGGGGGCAGGGGACATGTTTCCTTCTGGCACCTGTGCAAACGTGTGTGTGTGTGTGTGTGTGTGTGTGTGTGTGTGTGTGTGTGTGTGTGTGTGCTCATTAGTGGAGGCAGGAAAGCCTCTTCTCTGGGAGCCCCAGCTCCTCTTAAGCCCTAAAGACCCCAGCTTTGACTCCCACTGGGCCTTCTGAGGCCAGGCACCTCTGCTCTCTCTGTGGGGAGGGTTAGGTATTGGGTTTCATGGAAACCTATTCATTCCAGTAATTAAACAGCTGTAGGTCTTTGCTGAGGAGATTAATGAATTCTACCACCTGGGCCCAAGGTAAGGTGCCATTTGGATTGCAGGCTCTGCTCTGGGCAGGTGGAGAAAGCTGCTTTGAGATCTGGATGGGTACATGGGGGAGTCCACATGAGCCCTGGATTCAGTGGTGTCCCCAGCGTACTGTTGTTAGCACTCCCAG
This sequence comes from Zapus hudsonius, assembly GCA_004024765.1. NCBI lineage: Eukaryota > Metazoa > Chordata > Mammalia > Rodentia > Dipodidae > Zapus > Zapus hudsonius. The sequence goes on along the minus strand of PVHP010020186.1, from coordinate 5,699 downwards.
GGAGGGCACCTGCCTGGCAGGCAGTGCCAGCCTCTAGAGCCAGGAGCTGAGGAACCTGGGTAGGAGGAGAAGCAGCATATGGGACCCTGGGGCTGGGTGGGGTGTCCTGCTAGCTCCCCTGAGCCTTGTTAGTAAGAGCAGCAGCATCTGGGCAGGGCTGGGGAAGGCCCAGGAGCTCCTCTGTATCCTTGGGGGAAGGCTAGCCCCAGCCAGCTCTGGGTGTGTATCTTTTACTGTTCCTTCCCAGGGCTCAGGGCCCCTACCAGGCCAGGAACCTGGTGGGTCCAGCCCACTCCATGAGAGTAATTGGCGCTCCTTTCTTGGGGTGGTGGTGGGGGTGTGTGACTGGTGTGGAGGAACCATACGGGACCCTTACATCTCCAAGCCACAGATTAGGTTAGTGGTAGGTTCACTTAGTGTTTTAGGCTCTCAGTGTATTTAAACTGAGGAAATGCCAGCACAAGGTTAATGAAATGATGAAAGTCTGGCATGGTGACTCACACCTGTAACCCCAGCACTCAAGAAGCTGGGGCAAGAGGATTGCCATAAACTTGAGGCCAGGCTGGGCTCCAATGAAACCAGATTTTTAAAAAAAGGAAAAATGAAAAGGACAGGATGCTGGAGAGGCAGTTCGAGGTTAAGTGCACTTCCTACATAAGCCAGAGGACCTGAGGGCTCTGAGACTGCCCAAGTTCAAAAATCCAGAACCTATATAAACAGCTGGCTCTGGTCACGTGTGCTTGTAACCCCAGACCTGCAGGGAGGCAGAGACCTGGGAATCACCAGAGTTCATGAACACAGCAACAACCACACGCTGACAAGTTTGGGGATCAGTAAGAGATTCCTGCTCAGTAAGAATGGACAGAGGATTGATAGAGCAGGGCACCCGACTTTCTGCCCCAGCCACTGCAGCCAAGTAAGTGAACCCCACCTCAGGCAAACACATGGGTACTGCAAGGGCACATGCATGTTGCAAACACCACACACGTCACATTATGTATATAATAAAAATGATATAAACCAGGACCAGGTATGGTGGTACATACCTGTAATCCCAGCACTAGGGAGGTGGAGGCAGGAGGAGCAAAAGTTTGAGTTATCTTGGCCTACAGAGAGAGTTTGTTGCTAGCCTCTGTAACATGGGTTAGGTATTCTCTCTCTACATGTATGTATGTATGTATGATGTATGTATGTGTCTGTGTATGTTCTTAAATTTGTGATCCTCCTGCTTCAGCCTCTTAACCTCCAAAGTTCTAGTTCTTTTTGTTTGTTTGAGAGAGAGAGAGAGAAAGAGAGAGAGAGAGAGAGAGAGAGAGAGAGAGAGAGAGAGAGAGAGAGAGAGAGAGAGAATGGGTATGCCAGGGCCTCTAATCACTTGCAAACAAACTCCAGACACATCCGCCACCTAGTGCATCTGGTTTTACGTGGGCACTGGGGAACTGAACTCATTTCCTTCGGCTCTACAGGCAAGAGTCTTAACCTCTGAGCCATCTCTCTAGCCTTTTATTTTATTCTTTTTTTGTTTTGCTTTTTGAGGTAGGGTCTCGCTCTAGCCCAGGCTGACCTGGAATTCACTATGTAGTCTCAGGGTGGCCTTGAACTCATGGCAATCCTCCTACCTCTGCCTCCCGAGTGCTGGGATTAAATAATGAATTGCCGGTCAACCTGGGCTAGAGTGAGACCCTACCTCGAAAAACCAAAACATATATGTAATAGAGAAGTCAAGGCATGCCAGGGCCTCCTGCCACTGCAAACAAACTCCAGATGCATGTGTCACTTTGTGCATTTGGCTTTATGTAGGTACTGGGGAACTGAACCCAGGCTGTCAGACTTTGCAAGCATGCAAGTAAATACCTTAAGCTGCTAATCCATCTCCTCGGCCCCCCCCCTCCTTTTTTTTGAGACAGGGTCTCACTCTGTAGGCCATGCTGGCCTGATACATTGGGTACATGCTATGTCAATCAGATTAGCCTCAAATTTGTGGCAATCTTGTTTCATCTAATGAAAAGCCTCCCACTCTCCCAGTACCACCCGGCAGCCTTACTCCTCAGGGACCACTGTGAACTCTGGGCTCTTTCAGGCTGTTCACCTGTATATAAATATGAACACTAGACTTCTATAACTATCTCTTGATTTATCACTTTTATATTTTTAAATTTTATTTATTTGCAAACAGAGAGAGAGAGAGAGAGGGAAGGAGGGAGAGAAGAGAGAGAGGAGAAAGAGAAAGAGAATGGGTGTGCTGGGGCCTCTAGCCACTGCAAGCAAACTCCAGACATATATGCTACTTTGTGCATCTGGCTTTACCTGCATACTGGAAAATTGAACTTAGGTCATTAGGCTTTGCAGGCAAGTGCCTTAACCACTGAGCCATCTTTCCAGCCTTTCTTTCACACTTTCACATTTTATAATTTTTCCTTCCTCATGCCCTTCAATATCATCACCTACTAACTTATTTAAGAAGCATCTGCTAAACAGTAGATACATGCTAGGTGTTGTGCAGGGGCTGGGATGCTGTTGTTGAACAAAATAGGCAGCTCATACCTATAATCCCAACACTTGAGAGGCTGAGGTAGGAAGATCACTGTGAGTCCTAGGCCTGCCTTGGACTACAGAGGAAGTTCCAGGTCAAACAAACAAACAAACAAATCTGGGCTAGATTCTGCCTTGCAGGGTGCAGGTTCTGTGTAAAGGAAGCAGTCAAAAAGTCAACAAGCTGGGATGCTGGCAGAGAATCATGGCAGAAGAAGGGGCAGTGGATAGGTAAGCAGCAACTGTCACCTCAGATTAGTTGTCAAGGCAGAATAATACAAGGAAGTGACATGTGACATTTGGACAGTAGCCTGGGGAGAGGAGAGGAGAAGAGAGAGAGAGAGAGAGAGAGAGAGAGAGAGAGAGAGAGAGAGAGAGAGAGAGAGAGAGAGAGAGCGCTTTGTAGCTGGCTAGGAAGCTCTGTCTGTGTTGCTACACAGAATGAATGCCTGGTGGGTTGGTGGGCTGGTGTGGGAGGTGGCTGTGTGCTAGAGAGATTGCCCTGGATTTGATCTCCAGCACAAATGAGTACTTTATAAGAAGACCCATTTGGCTCCTGATTCTGGTGTCTGGAAAGTCCACATAGCCTAGTGGCAGCATCTGACCTGGGCCACCTGTCTGTGTCACAGATAGTGAATAGCAGGGCCCTCAAGGGAGAGGGAAGAAACCAGAGACAGAAGGCTGGCCTCACTAACAATCCCGTCCTGGAGACCTGGACTGCTTCTGTGAGGGGGATTCATCCTTGATAGCATGGTGCCTCTGACCCAATCACCTCCACGTGGGCTCTATCTCTTACAGATCTGCCACCTCTCTGCCTTGCCACACTGACAGGGACCGAGAGGGACCAGGCTTATGGCACATGAACCTTTGTGGGACAAATTGTAGCCCCCTCAAAAAAATCATGAGCCAGCTGGGCGTGGTGGTGCACACCTTTAATCCCAGCACTCGGGAGGCAGAGGTAGGAGGATTGCCATGAGTTCAAGGCCACCCTGAGGCTACATAGTGAATTCCGGGTCAGCCTGGGCTAGAGTGAGACCCTACCTCAACCCCCCCCCAAAAAAAAATCATGAGCCAAATGGTTTGAGGTCATTGTAAGTTGGTGACAAGGAAGGTTGGTGGAGGAGTGGAGGGGGAGATGGGCAAGTACATGCATCTTAAGAGAAGTCCAGGGCCAAGGTTCTAATCTGAACACCATGAGGAGCCACTGTGCTAGTCTGTCAGGCCCTGAAGTCGTTTCCTAGGATGACTTTAGCTGGGGCATGTGGAGACAGGAGAGGGGTAGAGAGATCAATAAGGGGGTGTCACGTGAAAGTAGATAGCTGCAGGTAGCAGGGTAGGTCGGAGGTGGGGAGACTAAGGGACCTCAAGATCTACTTTGAAGGCAGAGCCCACAGGTCCTGCTGAGTAGTTAGATGGGAGGGTGAAGGAAGGAGAAGCCATCGAGTAGTAACAAAGGGTTATTTTGGAGGCTGGGTATAGCCCAGTGGGAAGCATGTGCTTACCTGCCCAAGGCCTTACTGGGGCGCTATTGCCATTCATTACTGCAATGTTGCCCAAAGAAAGAAAGAAAAGAAAAAAAGTTTTTTTGATTTAACCTAAAAATGCATTGAATTGAGGCACTGTTTACTGGGGAATAAGCACGCAGGCAGCTGTGCAGGAATGAAGCAAGTCAGGGAAGGCAAAGAAACCACTTCTGGCAAAAGTCACAGGAAGCCAGGCATGGTCGTGCACACCTGTAATCCCAGCACTCGGGAGGCAGATAGAAGGATCACTGTGAGTTCAAGGCAACCATGATACAATATAGTAAATTACAGGTCAGCCTGGCTAGATCGAGACCCTACCTCTTAAAAAATAAACAAAAATTAATAAATTTAATAAAATAAGTCATGGGAGGCCAGGGCATCTCACTTGTGAATTCAGTGATCTTTTCATATTCTGAGGCTGTAAATTACTGTTTTTATCCCAAAAAAGTTCCTTTCAAGCCCTGCATTATAGTTTCCCCTGTGTTCATAGCATCCATTTTTCCATTTGGGCTGATTTCATGGTGTCCACTTGCCTCCAGTGTCCAGTTCTCCTTGACTTCTGGCCATGTATAAGAGTGGGGGTGTGGAACTCACTGATGTCTAGTGCTACCGTAGGATGACTGGACAACAGGCTGACCCCACTCATTGAATGATCCCCCAAATATTGCTATTTAGAGGACCTTGGGGCCTTCACTTTCTCTGAGAAAGATTCCTCAGTGTCTTGTAGAATAACATGCGGTTGGGGAGGGTGCTCAGGTCCAGGGCAAGGGGCTGGCATCTCACTGGTTCCCACTGTTGAGCCCTATGACCTCATCCTTGGCTGTGGCCAGTGTCCCAGAGTCCAGCATACCCCATCCTGCTGAGCCTGAGGTGACCTGGCTTGCTGGTCGGGGGTTCTCTTCCAGGGTTGCCTGGGTCCTGGCTTTTCATTGCGGTCCTCAGTCACTGTCCACGTACTGAAGACGTGTTAAAATTTCTCATCTGCCAGATTCTCTTCTCTTTATTCTCATGGGGTTTAAATATTTTACTGACATTCTTATACTTGCAGATTTAATATTTTTGGCATTCTTTTTATTCCTTTGTGTAGATCTAAGTTTCCATCTGGTATCTCTTTCTACCTGAAGAATTCCTTGGAACATTTGCTGCACATCTTCTTGGCAATAAATTCTCTTAGCCTTTGCTTATCTGAAGAAGTCTATTTCCCCTTCATTTTGGAAGAATATTTTTTTTCTGGATATAGAATTCTATACTGAATTTTTTTATTTTGTTGTGTTGTTCCCACCCCCAAACTCTGGTAGCACTTTCAAAGTTTCATATTTTCTTTAGGCTTGCATAGTTTCTAGTGAGAAAATATAGTTTTTCATGTTTCTTTTATACACAAAAGAAATAATTTCTTAAAAAATATTTTATTTAGCCGGGCGTGGTGGCGCACGCCTTTAATCCCAGCACTCAGGAGGCAGAGGTAGGAGGATTGCCGTGAGTTCAAGGCCACCCTGAGACTACAGAGTGAATTCCAGGTCAGCCTGGACTAGAGGGAGACCCTATCTCGAAAAACAAAAAAAAATTTATTTATTCATTTTCAAGCAGAGAGAGCGAGCGAGAGAGAGAGAGAGAGAGAGAGAGAGAGAGAGAGAGAGAGAGAGA
>PVHP010020185.1:0-30946 GCA_004024765.1 Zapus hudsonius | reverse complement strand
CCGGGGGATAATGGCGGCGGGAGCCAGCCGGGGCGGGAGGGCTCGGCCCTCTGCTCCACAGGGGAGCAGAGAGGGATGGAGAGTTCGAACTCGGGTTCGGCCGGTGTCCAAAGCCTGGATAGCAGTTGAGGGGGGTCAAACCTTTAGGAGAGTCCTGGCGAAGTTGTTACTCGGCCACCATCTTGCTCCGCCTCCTCCAGCCTTTATCTTTTTTATCTCTGATTTTTTCCCTTCTGATCTTGGTTCTCAGAAGTTGAGTTTCTCATTCATCCATAGGTAACTATTTCCCAGGGAAAAATCTGTAGTTTCCTTAATATTATATTCATCTCCAGTTAACCACAAAACCTTTGTGCCTACGAATCTTAGCCCTATAGCTACCATTACTTAAATAAGATGTCATTCAATCTGTACAGTAGGAAAAGCATTGGAACAATATAGTGAGTAAACAATAATTTATATGTATGGGGCTCACAATTTACTCAAGGTCACAGAGTGAGAAGGTATAAATTTAGATTTTCCTCAATCTAGCTAACAGCCAATCATTTTCTTCTACACTCCTCTCATGTATCATTAATCATTACAGATAAGAATAATTTATACAACAATGTATTATATTATATTTCCTTTCCTGGAATTTTTTCTTCTTCATCACCATTTCAGGCAGAGAACCAGGGCACTACAAAATGGAATTGGAAACTTCTGTTTCCTTGTCTAAGAGACATTTGTTAATACATAAATGAAAAGTTGAAACTCGTTTTTCTGTCTATTATAGAATTTTATACCTATGAAGAAAGGATACCATATGTCTATTCGTAACAAAGGAGTGAAAGCAAGAGAATCCTATGGAAGCATTTCTCTACCATGAGGAATTGGGAAAGAAGTAATCATAGTCAAATTCATATGCCAGGCATCTGAGCCACTTTCCTTGTTAGAACTGGAAAGTTTATAATAAAAGACTTAGACTGCGTGTGTACTAGATAGTATGTGTGCTTGGATGAGACAAAGGGAGGGGACTGGTGGTAACTCTCTTTCACACCACAGAAGCCCTACCACAGCCCACAATGACCATCTCACACTTTCTCTAAGGGTCCTGTCTAGTGCGTGAAGCCCTGCCCATCAGGTTCTGTTTTAGGTCTAACTGTGGTAACTCTTTGGAGACTGTGACTTTGATATGGACATGTTCACTAAATGTTGATTCCAATGGTTGCAGAGCCAGCGCAGTGCTGGGCAGAAAAAACATGCATTACCTGACACAGACATGAAAGACATCAAAGCAAGTGCATATGCAGTAATATTCAAGGAGTGGGGTAAAGGTAAAAGGAAGTGAAAGAGATAATTCATAGCAAACTGACATTTTACTCAGTAAATATCCACACAATTATCCTTGTTGAACTCTCATAACGAACACATTGGATATGGGTCCTATGAAAAGGTATTTGGAATAGGAGGGCTATTAGGAGATAGGAGTAAAAGTACAATGTCACAAGAGGGGGTTGTGCACTCATCATGAAGGCACAGGGTGTCTCTAGGTAGGCAGGGAAGAGTTGACTCCTCCCCCAGGACTGGTCTATTCTACTGAACTCATTATGCTCCAATGTTGACCAAATTTATGAGGCACAAGCCTTAGGCTTTGGGAACCAGGTTGGGAAGAGCTTCACACCCTGCCAAGAAATACAAGAGGGCATGTGCTGTGACTGACCCCATGGCCACCCTGGGTCTCCACTGGTATCTTTATTTTTCTATGATTGGAGGGAGGTCAGTCTAAACTAAGTCATTCCCCACTCCCTGTTGAGTTGAAAAGCACAAGTCAGGGCACAGAGGTGTTGAAGAAGAAGAAATCTACAGAAAACATAGATGACATTGAGTTAGAGAAAAGCATGATGGAAAAAGAGAATCTGTGTTGAAGTGGCATTATACTGAGCAAACAGATGCGCTGGAGAGGAAAGGGGGCACTGGAGGACTGAATAAGGGGTTTTGAGGGTCCACAGCTTAAGGCTGAAAATATGGAACAAGATTCCCAGGTATCACACGCACATTAGCTTCTCATCCAGGGGCTCCTGTGACTTTCATAAGATATTTTGAGCTTCAGTCCCCCATGTGTGAAATGAAAATCTAATGAGTGGGGTTCACAGTAGCAACCTCTGCCTCACCAGCTGCCCTCCATTCTGCACACTAGAGTTGGTGTTGTTGGGTTTTAGGAAAGAAGAGAAACCCAGGGAAGAATGGGAGGAGACTGGGTCTACCTCTCTGAAGAGTAGGCATGGATCTTATCCATAGTGGTTCTGAGTATGAAAGGCTTCTGGGGACACTGTACCAAACCTCCTGAACTTCGTGGTCTAGGTTCCGTGGATCACATAAGGCACAGCCCCGAAGACTTATGCTATTAATCATAATATCACATGAGGTGGAGCAGGGAGTGTTGGGAGCTATGGGATCTGCTTCATATCTGTCCTGGGGCCTGGGCTCTTACCTGGGAAGTGGGGTGATGGGCATGCAGGCTTTTGTGGAAGAATACTCATGAGCCACAATACTGAGACTCCTTCATGGACAGACAAAGAAGGTCTCACCGGGCTCTTAATGCTTCTGCTTTAACCCCTTCTTATCCAGGCCTCAGCTGAACCCTGAGTGATCATACCAGGCAGTGGAGTGGGTCCCAAGGTAAAGCTCTAGACCCTTGAAGAGACAAAAAGTGCTAATCTGTGCCCTTGCTCCTCTTCCCAGAGCCATGCCAGGGAGAACCCAAGCTGGGCTCAGATGACACAATCTCAATGGCACCTCAGGCCTGGCTCCTATGAAGAACATCAGCTTCCTTCCTGCCCTGAAGGTTGCTTCTCTGGCTAGGTGGCTTCTATCAGTCTGTGGACATCTCTCTCTGGTGGCTTTTCTTCCTTTGGTGTCTGCAGCTACCTGAGCAATGGGGGCACTCCTTGCCTATCCTGCAGGGTTCTGAAGAGCCCCAGGGTTCACAAACAAAAGGCACCATGAAGGCTGATCCTCACCCTCCTTGGAGAGATGTGGTTGGACATGAAACCATGGGACAATTCAGTCAGGCTAGGTGTTTAGATACCAGATATGAGGCTATCCTCACTGACCACCAGCATGTAAGACAGAGGTCAGCCTCAGTGCTTATTTCCAGTTGGGCACCCTGGGCTCATGTGAGCAAGTGGCTCCCAGCTCTGACTGGGCATGCCCCAGACAAGGAAACAGGCCACATGATCTTTCTTCTATTAAATTTCATGATTCTCTCTCTCTCTCTCTCTCTCTCTCTCTCTCTCTCTCTCTCTCTCTCTCTCTCTCTCTCTCTCTCTCTCTCTCTCTCTCTCATATGCCCTTGACATCCAGTTTTAAGATTCGCATATTTGAGTTTTTTCACTACTGTCCTCTGGTTGTTAGAGAAACTAACTGAAAAGAGTGGTGTCAAAGAGAAACTCGGTGGTGAGATTGGTCTTATCCAGGAATCAGGGACTGTGCTCCCTAACCAAAGAGTAGGGGACTTTTAAAACTCTGGATATGCTAAGGAGAGTTACCGAGGGATGCTGGGGAAAGGCTGGCTAATGACTTGTCCCTTTGTCCCTTTAACCTGGGCTGGTCATCAAAACTAAGTCTGGGGAGCTACCTTAGGTAGCAGAGGCTAAGAAGATATGAGGATAAGTTGATCCCTTGGTGAGAAAAACAAGGAGATCTGTTAACAATGGACTTAGTTACTAATACTGTGTTGTTTTCAATAGCAATGTGTTCATGTGTACATTAAATGTGATATACATACTACAATAATGTAAAATGCTAATGATAGTGGAAGCTGCATGTGACACCTCTGTACTATCCCCACAATTTTTCTGTAAATCTAAAACTATTATAAAATTACTTTAAAAGATTCTTTTAAAAAATGCAGGGTACCCAGCTAAGTTTGAATTTTATTTTACTTCTTTTATTTTTAACACTTATTAATGATTCATATGAATGAGATCTACTGATATTTCCATGCATACAGAGCTCATTGACCAATTTATTCATTCTGAATTATATATGAAAACATATATTTTATATAAGCATACCTGTGAAATATTTGAAATATACATATAGTAAAAGAGTACTTGTTATTTATTTGAAATTCACGTGTAATTGGGTATCCTGTATATTTTGTGGCAATCAGAAGAGTGGGTAAAAGTCACAAAAAAAGGAAAAGCTGTTGCCTCAAGGAATGTTGGATTCTTCTCCCTATATCAATAGTAAAATAGTCACTTCACCGAAATCCACCCCAAAATGACTGAACGTGGACGTTAACCTTAGCCAATGTCTCCAAAGAGATGATGTGGGCTAACCCTGGGGTTTCATGCATGTTGTTTCTTATTAAATGTGCTTTAATTACTGTGAATAAAATAATATTAAAATAAATACTACATGTAAAAAGATTTTGAAAATATAGGTACACAATTATAAAACTTCCAAAATGAGGAAAGTCTTGGTGATTATAACATTAAAACAAATAGAGAACGTTTGATAGATTTGAATACATTTTGCCAGATTTAATGATGTACCACTGATAAATGAAATTTATAAATGCTCATGAAATCCAATGCGATCATCTCATACATGTATGCATTACAAAAAGAGTGTCACAGTCACATGAGTTAACCATTGGACACTCGCCTAGCTATCCTTTTTAACGAGGAGAACATTTAAGATCCATTTGCTAAACCATTTGCCAGTTTATATCACATGATTAACTCTAGTCTCAATGGATCTCCCGAACTCATTGCCAGCTGAAAGCTCTGTGCCCTTTAGGCAACATGTGTCCATTCCCCTTCACTCTCTCCCTTCTGCTTCTCTGAGGTCACCTCTTTCAGATTTTACATGTAAGATGATGAAGTATTTGTCTTTTTCTGGCTGGCTTACTCATTTAATATAATCCCTCTGGCTTCCTCTATGTTCTCATAAATGTCAATTTCTCCTTTTTTACTGAACAATATTCCATATTCATTTGTCTACTGACCTTCAGGTTGTTTTCGTATCTTGGTTATTATGAACACTAGTGTATTGAACATGGGAGTGCAGGTGTCTCTTTAACATACTGATTTCATTTCCTTTTGCTGTACTCCCAGAGGTGAAAGTGTGGAGCCATTTTTAATTTTCGAGTCATTTTCATACTTTTGTTCTCATAATGACTTGCACTAATTTATATTCTCAGTAATAGTACACAAAGCTTCACTTTTCTCCACATCTTTATGAGTATTAGTTATCATTCATCCTTTTTATTATAGCCATCCTAAGAGAAATGAGGTTAAATCTCATAGTAGTGATTTTAATTTGCACTTCCCTGATTAGTGATGTTGAGATTTGGAGGGGAATATCTGTCTTATTTAAAAAATATCTATTCACATGCTTTGCCCATTCCTTAATCATCTTGTTTGCTTATTATTAAGTCAATTTTCTCCTATACTTTGGATTTCATTTGGCCTGAAAATTGGTGTAGAAAAAGTGGAATAGATACCAAGTCCACAAATACAGCCATGCATTTATGGTAAACTAATCTTCAACATGAATGCCTGGAATAGGCAAAGAATAGTGATAGTATGTTCAGTAAATGATGCTGGGAAGCTGACTACTCATATGCAGCAAATGCTACAGAACATATCTCATACCCAGCACAGAAATTAACTCAAAATGAATAGAGGCTTAAACATATGTCCTTAAGTCATAAAACTACTAGAAGAAAACATTAGAAGTCACTCCTTGACATTGGTCTGAGCAATGATGTCAGGTTCTCTTATTTGTATTAGAAGGCCTCTTACACCAAAGAAAGTAACCAGGAGAATGAAAAGGCAACCCATGGAATTGGAGAATTACAAGCTATGCATTAGACAATATTCTACACTTCAAGATGGAGATACATGAATGTAAAATGGAAGCATTAGGTGGTGTTCGAAGCACATACAAGAAATTACCCATCAGCATCCATCCCACCCCTGTATATCAAGCATTTGACAAAGCATGTGGAGATGAAAACAAAGAGGGAGGGAGAGAAGAACAATTGTCCCCTAATCCCATGCCTGTATTAGAAATCTCTAGACCTCACATTACACTACTAGGTCCTGAGGATATCAGCCATACTCTCACCCTGAGTCTACAGCCTATTTCTCAGCACTGAGACAGACTGAGAATCTGTTCTTGAACTCTGTGTCTGAGGGCTCCCCACTTGTGAGCCCCATGTGTACCTCACCTGTCTGACACCTACAACCTCAGCTCTCTGCTTCTCCACTAGGAACCCTCTCATTAGTGTCTGGGTGTGAGGCTGGCTATGGCTTGTCCCCTTTCATCTCTGACTGAGCTGGTCACTGGTTATCTGTGTTTGCTCAGGAGGTAGGAGTTGGGGGGTGTGGAGATGGATTTAGAGAAACTAGAGACTAGATTGTATCCTACTGAGGTTCCAGGGTCCCCAGTGATCTACTGGTGAGAACTATAGAGCATCTCAAAAGGAAGAGGTTGGGGTGCCAGAAAGGAATAGAAACCCTTCTCTGGACCATCTCGTGTCTCCACTTCCTGGCTGGCTGCCCATGCACTGGTGGAGGCTGAGAAAGCAACGTTCCAGGAAGGAGAGAGCAGGAAGGATTTCAGTGATGCTTTAAGATCTGAAACAAAAATTTTGTTCTTTGCTCACTGAAACAGGGACCAGCAGGTTTTAGGAGAATCTCAGAGTCAGTCAAGGAGGATTAAGTAAGCCTTTGGAACTCATGGCACAGTAAGATTAGTCTGAGTGATAACTGGACTAGTTTGTAACACCAGGCTCCAGACAGTGTTGCTGTCTTAAGCTGGACATGTCCAGGTAGAGCCATTTAGCCATTTAGCCACAGCTGGTGAGGGTGTCCATAAACGAAAGCAGTAAGAGCTTTGGGGACCCACCTTATCCCCTTTCCAGCTTTGAGTGAGCAACTATGCCCTCCCTTCTGCTTATCTCCTTTCTATCTACATTAAAATGTCATGAGTAAGCTTAATGATGACTACTATATTTTCATTTCCATGGGAAAGTGTGCCTTAATTCCTTCTCCCCCCATTGCCATCTCTGCAAGTTTTTATCCATAGAGAGACTCGGTTATCATTCCAAAGAGTGACATTAAATCAGAGAAGTGATAGGACATGGGGTGTTATGATGAGCACATTAAAAATCTCAGTACTTTTCTCCTCAACTCATATTCCCATCTTGCTCACCACTTAGGAAGAGTGTAGACTGAGAATGTACATTTTATTCAGCGTCACAGAGTTTCTTCACAGGTGAACTGAGCTGAATCACTGCTGAACAGAGAGACCAACTTATATTTATAAGACATAGTGTTTTCTTGTTTCTCATAGAGATCACCCCCCCCCACACACACACACACCTGAAGCTTTAGCATCTGTAGGCTCTGGCACAAGATAGCTTGCGGCTCTCAGCAGTGTTACAAAGGAGGAGGGGTCTTCAGGTGTAGGGGCTTGGCATAGACCCTGCAGATTTCCTAGCTTAGCTTGTTTTGTTAATCTACAACATAGAGAGGGGGGGAAGCACACTCCTTATATAATTGTCATGATAATCACATCATAATAATAACATAATCCATTCACTCCATCCCATTGTCCAAACATCTCATTAGGTTCTACTTCTCCACACTGTTATACTATGGATTAAGTTTCCAACATTTGCTTTGGGGGCCACATTCAAACATTAGCAGCTCCATTACCCAACAATTACCTTTCAAAAGATTCTGGACTCTACCCAGTGTTCTCACCACAGGGCACAGGTGTATTTGCCATAGACATCTATCTGATTCCTGTACCTGACTGAGAAGACCTCTGGGGGACACCTCTTCAGCTCTGGGTCCAATAGATATATCTGCCCAAAGAATATACCTTCTTCTTCTCATATGGACATGCAGAATTTAAGATCAAAGTGTTCATAAATTTGGTGTCTGGTGAGGAACTCTTCAGAGCTGACAGCTGGTGGCTTCTCCCGTCGTGCAAGGATGTCAACTTCATAGGGATTGTTCTCTAATGTTCTAATCACCTCCAAAGGACCTAGTTACTAATACAATCATAGTCAGGGTTAAAATTTCATAACTGAAAACTTGGAGCACAAACAATGAAGACATAGCATTCTGCCCCTGGATCCTCAAAATCCATGGCTCTTTCTCAAGCAAGATACATTCATCTATACTAATAGCTTTAAAAGTCAATGATTTTCCAGAATCAACTTGCCTTGAAGGCCAAAGTCTTATCTGAATACCAACTAGATCAGATATCATGGAGACTCCAGGGCAATATTCATTTTAGGTAAGTTATTCTCCATCTAATGTCATAGGAAATCAAAGAGGTTACAGTCTTCCAAAATATAGTCATATCATAGGCAAAGTGTAGACATTGTCTTTTCAAAAGTGAGAAACAGGACAGAATAAAAACGTGGCATGTCTCAAGAAAGTTCTAAACTTTAAAGCTCAAGAATAATCTTTGGTTTATTGTTCTTCCCTCCACATCCAGAGGGGCAAAGATCCTGCCTTTTCAATGCAAGAATGCAGTGGCTTTGGCTCTCAGCTTTGGGAGTCCTGTGCCCAAACCATGGCTCTGTTCCTGGGTCCTACCCCCATGGAAGTTCTCTAAGGTGGCCTCATTTCTGTAATTTGGCCTGTGAGTGGAGCATTGTCTAGAATCATTTGCTGGTGACTCTCTTAATCTGGGGATGTGGGAACTGCCTCAATACCATATTCCACTGGGCATCACCTTTTAAGAAGGGCCCATCCATATTGATCTGGCTTTGGGACCCTTACTTACTGAGCTTGTGCTGGGAGGACCAACCCTGATGATTCCTACATTGCTTAAGGGTCATTCTTCACTGTCATGTACATAAGGTATGGGTTTCTCTTTACCTGACTGACTAATCTTCCCATTGTCTGGACGAGTATCATTCTGCATACATTACTGATTGACACAAACATTCAATCATAGCAGAGTCTCAAGATTATAAATCCCCAGAAGACAGAGGCATAGGAATAAGAGCCTAAATAATTAGGAAGGCAATGCTTTGAATGTCCACGTGAGGACAAAGCATCCCCTGGGCGGACGAATCTAATGGGTTCAGTACTGAGGAGACTGACCTTGAGTTTCTCTGCTATTACCAGAGCCTTCTCAGTCTGGAGATATATGAAGTTCACTCCAGGAAGATATTGTTGGTCTTGAGATTTATCAGCTAAAGGGATACTAAAAATAGCAACAGCAGCAGTAGCAACAATAAAATGTTAGCAAGGTCAAGTACAGCATGAAAAGATTTCATCACTGGCATCAACTGTCCTGTCAAAAGAGCAGTGTTGGATATGGTAGCATGGAGGGATGTACTAGTGTAGACATCTCTCTAGAAGCTAAGGTCATGTTCCATCAGCAAGTCTCCATTAACTGGCTTTTTGTTTTACTTGCTACATTTGGCTCTTAAAAGACCTTTGAGCTTAAAAAATAATATCTACCTTTATAGGCTCCAAATTTTCCCATCCATGCATGACTGCTTACACAGGCAAAGACTCCTGGGAACTTTGGTGAGGACACTGAGTAGAGGGAATCTAGAATCTGCTGTCAGATAAGTGTTGGGTAATGTTTGAATATGTCAGATAAGTGTTGGTTTGCTAAGGTTTGAATGTGGTTCTTTCTTTTCCACCTTTCTCAAAGGGTGATGCAACATGAAGGCTCTCACCAGATGCCAGTTTTGGACTTTTTGCCTTCAAGCACCATGAGTAAATGAATTTCTGTTCTTTATAATTTCTCCAATGAGTGATATTCTGTCATAAAGTCACAAAGCAGGCTAACATGGGAAACCTTTAATATTTTTGCCAGGCTCTGGTACTGTAGACCCTTTTTTTTTTCCTTTTCAGAGTTTAAATAGAACTAAAGAGAAATTTGACTGTTTATGAGTCTTTGCAATTGCCATTACCCTCTATGAAAAGAAGCCTCCCTCAATATTGACTAACAACAACAATAATTAATGGGGATATGTTTGAAAAGCAGAAAGGAGTTGATTGCATCATAGCAGTCATACCACGATTCCATTAGTGGACACATCTTTCTTGGCATGACAATATCATAATATATGAGGTCATACTATACGAGTACTACTGGTGAGAAATCTCCACCAGCAGCCTACATAACACTTGCCAGCATTACAAATGCCAGCCTGTAGAGAGGAGTCTTCTAGCTTAGTCCTGTGCAATCATAGCATGGGAGGTCTTTAGCAACAAGGACTTTTCATGTAGTTCTGAGTTGTAACCAAAAGCGGTAGCAATGGCCTAAAGAGAGTGGGGCCACAGGGACTGACTTGGCCAGCAACTCACGGGGAACCACGCTGGTACTGGGATTCTCATCCAACAACATTGTGGTTTTGGAGAGTGCCTTACCTACCCTACCAACCCAGGATGATGTCTTTGTTTAAACCCTTTAACCACTGTTTTTAACTATTCTTCCTAATGCCTTTCGAAATCTATGAGACACTCAGAGGTAGCATTATACAATCCATGCAAAGAAATGTTTGCACACAGGGGCCAGTTAGATCTTTTAGAGGTTCTCTGCCATCCCTCCCTAGCAAGTAAGCATTGGTTTTCAGATTCAGTGGCTAAGCAGGTGCCAAAAACAACAAAGTAAAAATGTTAGCAAGTTTTCATCACCCATTGTTAATCAAAAGAACCATATTGGGTGCAGCTGTATGGATGGGGGCCACTACTTTGTTTAGTTCTTGATAATCCATACTCATTCCTCTCTGAAGTAGCACTTTCATTAACCAAACATGGATTTTGAACTGAGCAAATTATATAGTTTTTAACCCTTTACAGGCTTCCATTTTGCACAACTACCTCCATAGTTCACACATTCAGGTGAAACTCTCCAAAGTGGTATGCAGAGCATGTCCCCACAATACATCTACTCCTGGTACACTTTCACACAGAGAAGAAATGTACACAATAAGCTCTCAGTGGCTCATAACTGCTCGCCTCCAGGACAAGCTTAGTCTCTTTAACCTTTATCACTCTATCTCCTTATTCACCCACCATTGCTAGTAAGGCACACTCAGCTCCCGCATCCCATAAAGCATAAATATTCTGCACTTCATGGGTAGAGGATTTTTAAATTCTCAATTCAGTATGGCACCTCTGCCATCACTTTTTATGAACCTAGCCTTCAGGCAATCTTGGTTGCCTTGATAGGGAAGCAGCTGAGGTATTCCCACTCTGCAAGATCTCTCCTCCATAGTGGTTGTGGGGCACAGTAAAAATCTATATCTCCCTGTCATTTCCCCCTTGTATGAACACTTAGTTATTCAAGCTTTAAAACCTTCTATGGGCTCATAAGCACACAATCTGTTTTTTTTTTTTTTGTCCTTTTTTCCTCCCAAGAATTCTGACTTGCTACATATCTTCCCATATTAACTTGCTGGGCATGGTGGCACACGCCTTTAATCTCAGCACTTGGGAGGCAGAGGTAGGAGGATCCTTGAGTTTTTGGCCAGCCTGAGACTGCATAGTGAATTCCAGCTCAACCTGGGCTAGAGTGAGACCCTATCTTAAAAATAAATAATAATAATAATTTTTAAAAACCTTATAGACCAATAACCCCAATGAACATGGATGCAAAAATTCTCAATAAAAAAATTCTCAATAAAACACTTGCAAGACAAATTCATAAACACATCAAAAAGATCACTCATAATGATCACATGGGCTGCATTCCACATCCAGGAAGAGCTCAACATAAGCAAGTCAATAAATGTGATATTAAGAAAGGTTGAGGCCAACTGGGGCCTCTCCATGAACCAAAGAGATTTAGTTGGTTTTCTGGGCCCTTCTGTGTGGCCAGAACAGAGGGCCTTGCCCCATGCATAAAAATACTGTGTGTCTGAAGGGAGGGCATCCCAGTGTGGCTGGAGCCAGCAGAGAGGGTCTTTGTGCTGCCACTGTTTGCTAAGATGTGGGCTTCATGGCAATCCCAACTGATTACAGGACGATGAGCTCAAACCTGGCCATTTGCTGGCTGATGGATGCTTCCATGTTTGCACTGTCATTCCCGTCACCCAGACCAAAGAACAGAATAGAAGATTAAGGCTCCAGCTCAAGAGAAGGGTCAAGTTTCCCTCTTGCTCCCCCAGGATGAGAAAGGGAAAGTAACTTCCCACTGCCAGTCAAACAACAGAACAACCCCCTAACTTGACTGCATTTAATCCACAGGGCGAGATACCAATAAAAAATAAAGAAAAGAGAGGTCTTTTGGAGATGTGCAGTGAGCTTCCTTGAAACAAACCAACCAACACTCCGTAATGAATGTTACTGGCTCATTAACAAAAGTCAAATGCATTGAAAGCATTAAAATTAAGACATTAGGTTCAATTATCCTGTCAGCAGTCAGGGGAAGTTGTGAAGGGTTTATTTATTCATTAGCTTGAAGAGAATTTCAGTTGCTCCTTAATTATGTGCTGCTATATATACATATATGTTCTCTTCCCTCCTCTTTGAATCTATTAAAAAGATCATCTGCAGTTTCACTCTCTGCAGTGCAAGTGTCCATGAATTGGAGAGACTGAGCCAGGAGACCTGGAGGAGTTTCTCTCCTCTCCTCTGTGCACTCTTCCCTCAGACCTGAGCTGTGGTGCCTGGCAGTTAGTAAGGCCTGAGTGACTGTTGGATGGCCACATAGCCATCGGTCCTTTGGATGCCCGGGTACACTTGATCACCCACTGCACCCTCATCCATACATCCACCTTGTGGCTAGCTTTTGGGGCTGATTCCACTAGGGTCAGTAATCTCTTGGGAACAGGGCACCCCTCTTACTCAGGCAGCTGTCTCCTGCCACAGCTTTTCAGGCCTGTTTGTTGGGTTGATGGACAAGAATCTTCTTGGCAAAGCCTTTTATTGCAATGAAAATAAGATTCATGAGGTGGTCATGGGTGGCCTGAGCTCCCAGGGTGGTCAGGGTGCTAACCAACTTCAGATAAAGGCTGTATTGAGGTTCTCTCTTATCTGGGAGCTCCTTCCCTGATGCCTTCGTAAATCCTATTTGCCCAGTTTCCTTGGAGCCCTGCTTTTCCCCCTCTTCATCCTGGGTCTCTGTGTAAGCCCATGGACATCTTTATATTACCTCCACCCACTAATGAGGACACCCCACTATTCCCAAATCCCAAAAATACCTTCAGCTGCTGGCCAGGCACCATGGAGACTCAGCTCTTCTGCTATCTCTCAGATCACCAAGCACCCAATGGTCTCACATGGCACTGCAGGCTGGAAGAGACTACGGAAGACATGGACTCTGGCATCACTTTCCTTCTTAGGAGAATTTCCAGAGCCTTCATGGAGCTCAGATGCTATAAAAATACCATGATAACTGTGAGTTGTTCAGAAAATAAATAATGTATAGAATTGCTGTCAATGCACTGCCTGTCCACAGTCACTTTTAGGGTACAGAAGTCAATCCTGCACTGAAGGGTCCAGTGCCCTTCAATAAGGCATATCTTTTGTCCAGCATTGCTAGGCATAGTGAAAATGTCCTCAGTGTCAACACCTCCTTGCATTTGCCTTAGGCTCAGAGTGACCTGAGGAAAGAAGTGGTGAGATTTGGAGCCACTGGTAGCAGAGGTTGGAACAAATTAGTTTACCTTCAACCATTACCAGTGCCCTTTATAAACACAGCTGCTAAAAAGCCAAGTGGAGAATCCGGCTCATCTACCATTGTGAAACTGAGTCCCAAGCCTTTTTGTTGTTTGTTTGTTTGTTCCAAGTCTATGTTTCATATGTCCAAGGCATCAGGGCCAAGGACACTGTTGTGGTCAGCATTCTAGTTGCTGTGCAGAAAGAACCCAAACTAAAGTGGCTTGTGAAGGAATGGATGGGTTTATTAGGCTTATGGACTCGAGGGGAGACTCCATCCTGGCAGGGAGAATGATGGCATGAGCAGAGGGCTGGACATCACCTCTGCCACAGCACTGGTGGAGGAATGGGTTTATTTGGCTTACGGACTCAAGGGGAGACTCCATCCCAGCAGGGAAAACGATGGCATGAGCAGAGGGCTGGATATCACCTCTGCCACAGCACTGCAAACAGTGGCAGGAAGGTGTGCCAAACACTGGCAAGGGGAAGCTGGCTTATAACCCCCATAAGCCTGTCTCCAACAACACAATTCTAGTGAGGTTCTAATTCCCGAACTGCCATCAGTTGAACATTGATCACTAAGAACACATTCATTTGTTTGTGGGGGACACCTGGATCAAACCATGACAGACACCATGGCAGCTGGACCCTCAGCCAGAGTTTATTTCTGAGTAGGGGCATTGCACCTATGTGTCTCAATTTGTGTCTTGACCTTAGTGAGGAATATGAACTGAAGTTTCCAGAAAAAAAATCCCACCTAAATTAAGGATTCTGAAAGGCTTATTAGAACACTGTGATCTTGGAGAGTTGGAATGTTGCAGAGTCAGAGCCAAATTATCTTAAACTCTTTTAATAGCCATTCTTGTCAATGTCTGTGTCTGATCTAACAGTCTGGGACTGTCGGGCAAAATCATGTGTAATGTATTGACTTAATGTGACTCCTCGCTTCCACCATCCAAAACCTGAGAACGTCATCAATAGCATTGCAACATATGGCCGACATTCCTACTTTGCTGTAATCCACCTAGTTCATGCTTCCACCAAGCTCTGGAAAAAAAATGTCTTGATTTATGACTTCCTTTTGTTCTGTAACCATAAAAATTCATGAAATCATTTCCAGATTGGAACTTGTTCTGGGGGCAACTTGGAATCATGTTTCCAGGCTATGGTCACTTATATTTGACTCAATAATAAAGTCCCCTACCCTCTTTGAAGTGAGAGCTGTGCTTTGAGTCAACATGGTAGCAGGAGATTGTAGGAAGTTCCAGTGCTCACCACTTCGGGGCTGAGGAGAAAAAAACAGAGCCTCTTTTGCCCACATGATTTCACCTCATACATTGATGACAGGCCTCCAGAAGACGTGTCCAAGTGTGAAGCTGTGAATGGGGGCTGCTGTGGTCCCCCGCATATGTTGGAGTCAATCCCCAAAGCAATAGTTTTAGGAGGTGTGGCTTAATGAGATGGCCCTGGTGTCATGAATAAATCAATGCTAATTATCAAAGGGCAGAAGTTGTAAATTCTCCTTCTTTCTCTTTCTCCCTCCCTTTCTCCATCCTTACCATTCCCTCCTTTGTTAACTCTCCTCTCCCTCCCTGCCCCTCCCTCTTTCTTCCTCCTTCACTGTGTAATGATTTTTCATCAGACCTTGTCACTTCCATCTTGAACTTTCCATCCTGCATATAATTTCCTGTTCATTATAAGTTATCAAATCTGTGACTAATGCCCAGATCCCAAATGAAAAAAAAAAAAAAAGCCAATCATCTTAGGAGCTGTGGGTTTAGTGACCAAGGTGCATGTGGGCAAGTAATGGCAGTGATGTAGACGCCTGAGTTAGGAGCCTATATAAGCCAAGGCATAGAGGCGGGTGGGTAAACCTACCTAGGACTATCCAGGTCAGTGACATCTCCCACTGAATAGCCTGCATTGCAGAACCAGAAGCAGGCAGGCCCAGGGCAAGGCAGGTGCTCCAAGCTCCTCTCATGTGGAGCCCTGACTCATGGGGCTTCTGCTCCATTCAGAGCACAGCAGGGAATGTTCAGTCACCGGGTGTCCTGACTGGCATGGATGCTTCCAATTGTGCTGTCCCCGGGGCCCATAGAGCCATGTCTTCTGGTGACATCCAACTTCAAACTTCTTTTATATTCCTATGTCTCTCTGATTGTCACTTCACAGTTATATGATCTTGGGCAAGCTGCTCAAACTCTCTGTGCCTTGGTTTCCTCTGAGGGTTTCTGCTGAGGGTTCTTAGGCCATTCACATAGGGCACATTCACAGGACAGCAGGCACTACTAGCATGGCAAGGAGATAATGCTTTTCTCATTGCAATGAATGCCGTCCAGATCTACACCAGTGCTGTGCTATAACTCCTCTGAGTCAGCAGGACCATGTGTACCTCAAACCCATCACATTAAGTATCCCACCCCCATGGGCCTGGCTTCAATGGGAGTAGCCCCGAGAGAAAAGGAGATCTACTGTCACAGGAGGAAGAAGCACATTAAATTCACCCTAAGCTGAAAACAAAGCCACTGGCCAGAGTGTAATTTGTAGTTATGGAGTTACTTTTTCTGTCAATGAAAGCTGTTCAGACAATTGGAACTACAGTAGAAAAGGTGAAAGCTAGAAGTCTTTCCACAGCAACTGGCTCTAGTATCTGGATACAGATTTTGACAAGTCACCTGAGGGTGGGAGCCAGGATCTGGGATCTTCACTGCAGAGTGCTGCGCTATAGACCCAGAGCTCTGTTTCTGTGCAAAGCTTGTCCTCCCTGCCAACAAATGTGCAGAAGTGTTGTATCACCTTTGCTCATTGCTTTAATATCCACAGGTTCTTTTAAAAATTATCTTTTTTGATCTTAAAATATCACAATAAAACCAAACCAAATAACCCTAGATTATCAGGCATCTTGGCTCAGCTTTTTTACATATTTTAGATATTAAAGTACATACTTTTAAATGAAATATGTAGAGGATAAAATATACATTTTAGGTATCGGTATTATATTTTCCTATAGTTCATACTGCCCGATATTCATTTATGTGATCCTCACAATACCTTTGTGAAGCCTGTGTGTTTTGGTAGGATTGTGGAGGACAAGTTAGCATTTTGTCCCACACTGGTTTGCTGTTGAGCTGAGTTGAGACTAGAGCCTGGCCTGGTCTCAGCACTGATACACATTTTCTCTCACCTGGTTACTTCCCTTAGCTGTGTGTGTATGTGTTTCAGACCAGTGATTCCCTTTTCAAAAGCAACCCAGTATAGGGAAAACACCTAAAATTGGTAATCACAAGATCAAGGTTCTTATTACAGCCTTCCATTCATCTCTCTTAGTTTGAAGATCTGAGTATTTAAATTGCTCATTACACTTGGCTACCTACTCTGAGTCAGGTACTAAAAATATACTCTGATGTATGCCTTAGAGCAACACAAGAATTGGGTGCTGGTGTGCTCACTGATGAATGTATTATAGACACAGAACTGGTAAGAACTGGCAGGAATCATAACTGGCCTTGCTGTCCCCTCCAGCCCTGGTGTTCTCTTCCTGGTCTGCATTAGATGGGTCAGTTTACCAACCTTGTGCGGTTGGTTTGCCCTCTTGTGTACTGGGATTCTATATCTCTTCTGCTATATCTCTTGTTCCTCAAAAGTAACTGAGTCCAGTAACTGGAGCATCAGTAAACTACTTCAGCCTGGAGGAAGGCCAGGGGGGAAACAGGGATGAAGACCAGATTTGGGGGTACTCAGGTCAAACTTGGACCACAGATAGATGACTGAGTCTTCTAAACTTGCTGAGCTGGGCCACCCATGGAGGAAACTGTAAAAACTTTCCTTTCTCCTACCCTCCTAATCTCTACACTGATTTCTATAGGGCCTCACCAGTTTGCACTCCCACCAACAATGACTAAGTAAGAGTTCCTTTTCTCTGACACCTCACCATCATTTGTTGCTATTTGTCTTCCTGCTAACAGCCATCTTTGCAGGAATGAGATGGAATGTCAAGGTCAATCTGATTTGTATTTCCCTGATGCAGTTCTTTTGTTGAGTTCTTTTAAAAATATGTCTTGGCCATTTATGATTCTTCTTTTAAGAACTTTTCACTTCATTCACCCATTTATTGATTGATAGTTTTGTTTCTTTCGTGTTTAACTTTTGTAGTTCTTTATATATTCCAAATAGTAATCCCCTTTATGATGAATATCTGACAGATGGGCTAGGGAGAAGGCTCAGCAAAAATTTTATAGCTCTAAATGCCAACATTACAAAAACAACGAGATCACATAAATAAAATGGAGATCCAGCTGAAGACTAGAAAAACAAGAACAATCAAAACCCAAAAGTACCAGGTGAAAGGAATAACCAAGACTAGGGCAGAAATTAATGATTAGAATGGGAGAAAACAGTGTTAAAAATTTATGAAACAAGCCGGGCGTGGTGGCACACGCCTTTAATCCCAGCACTCGGGAGGCAGAGGTAGGAGGATCACCATGAGTTCAAGGCCACCCTGAGACTACACAGTGAATTCCAGGTCAGCCTGGGCTAGAGCAAGACCCTACCTCGAAAAACCAAAAACAAAACAAAACAAAATTTATGAAACAAAGAGCTGGCTATTTTTAAAAATTAAGAAGTTTAATAAAATCCTAGGCTAATTAATCACAAGAAAGGAAAAGAACCTAATCCACAAGTTAGAGATTGACCTGCAACCTATGCTTTTAGAGTAAAGCTTTCTCCACCTCAAAAGGCCATTGCTAAAGCAGTTGGTTACCAACCAGCTCTAGAATCTAAGATCCTACTGCTGAAAACACCACAGGCTGCAGTTGCAGTGCATTAAGAAATAAAGCTGAAAGAGATGGAAGCCAGCTCCCTGCTGGCTAGCAGTCATAGTACTGGAAAATGCTATGCAATCTCCTGGGGGTAAAATCACCAACAGCATGAATAAGCAGCAGATCCTGCGAACTTCAAAATCAACCAGACAGGCAAGATGCACCCATGGGTGCAATAGTGACACATAAGTTATAAAGATAATCAAATGCTCTCAGATTGGATATGAAGTCTGCTCAGTGGGAAGCAATTCATACCTGGTACTGATAACCAAGTCAAAAGTGTTTGGATTAGAGTGTCATATACCATAGAGAGAAGTTTACACTATTCTCTAGCAAGATGGAGATATTATGCCCTCAAAAACATCTAATTGTATGTTTATACCCTTTGGTCAGTGCTACTTTCACTCTTGGTTAAAGAACTTGCTTTTTAAAGATGGCTGTAGATACTGGAGAGACCCAAGGCCCCTCAGAATGAGAAGAGAAAGTTGACTGCCAATCAGAGGATGTGCCATCCCCATTACAGCTGCCAAGGCCCAGGAAACATTGCAGAAAAAGAGGGGGACAAACGATGAGTTCAACTCCTATGATCATCTGGAGAACCTTTACTTGCAAGATGGTGGTAGACACTGAGGAGACTCAAAACTCATCAAAGCTGAAAAATAAGAGGCTACCTAGAGCTCAACATTGAAGGAGATTTCAAACACATCCTACAGAGCTCAAGGAATATTGAGAAAGAAGAGTGGAAAGAATGGAAGAGCCACAGGTTGAGGAGGTGTCCTCCTGACAGGAACTGACCCATGACCCCAGTCATTGCCAAGAGCCCATACAGGAATGGGAGTGAGGGAGAGGGGACAGAAGAGGGTAGCCTGATTAATATACATTTTTGCAATATGTTCACCTATTAAAGTCCCCATTACATTCAAATTTCAAAAGAATTAATGTCATGACAATGGCTATCTTACCAAAACCAATTTAAAGGTACAGTGCCATCATCATCAAAATTACAATGTTATTCTTCACAGAGATAAAAAAAAAAACCTTAAAATACATTTGGAGGCAGAAAAGACATTGGATATCAATGGTGATTCAATGGAAAAACAAAATACCAAGCAGTATCCCCACACCTGATTTTAAGCTGTACTACAGAGCCATAACAAAAATACCATAGTGGTAGCACAAAGCAGATCAGTGGTATAGAAGATCATTCCATTAACTTAGGCAGATGATGCTTTATTTAAAAAAATGCCCCAAACATTCACTCAGGAAAGGACACCCCCTCACACACACACTTTAACAAATGGTGCTGGGAAAACTGGATCACTACATGCAAAAGAATGAAACTATATCCTTATCTCTCACCCTGCACAAAAATCAACTCCAAATAAATCCAAGACTCTAGTGTGAGACCTGAAACTGAAGCTCCTGGAAGGAAAAACAGGAAAACCTTTCAAGATATAGGAATGGGTAGGAAGTTTCTGAATAGAACTTCAGTCACCAAGGAAATAAGGCCAACAAATGGCAAATTAGGAACTCATGAAATAAAAACGCTTCTGTACAACAAAGAAAACAGTTAACCAATTGAAGAAACAGTCTGTAGAATGGGAAAAAAAATCTTTTATAGTTATACATCTGACAGAGGATCACAATCTAGAAAATACGAAGAATTCAAAAAATCTAAACACAAAAATGAACAGCCCAATCAAAAAAATGGGCTACAGAACTAAATATGGATAATAAAGATATATTTTATAAAACAAATAAGTAAATAAAAATAAAAAGTTAAACAGTAAAAAAATGAGTTCTTAAATGAAAAAATACAAATCCTTAGCCATTAGAAATGCAAATCAAAGCTACTTTGAGATTTTGTCTCATTCTGGACAGAGTGGCTTTCCTCAAGCAAACAGATGACAACTAATGCTGGTGGGGATGAGCCAAAAGAGGAACATTTATTCACTGTTGGTAGGAATGTGCAGTGGTGTAGCTACTATAGAGTCATGTTAAAAACAGAACTACCATTTGACCAGCTGCATCACTTCGGGGTGTGTACCCCACTGACTCTAGAACTACCACAGAGATACCTGCTCATCAGTGTTTATTGCTGTGTTTTTCATAATAACATGGAAATGGAAACAACCTTCCTGTGCACTAAATGAGAAATGGATAATCAAATTGTATATATACATACACATACATATACATAATACATAATTAGATCAGCATTGTCCACTAAATGAGAAATGGATAATCAAGTTGTATATATGCATATACATATATACATAATTACATTCAGCTATAAAGAAAAATGAAATTATGAGGTTTTCTCAGAAGTGGATAGAATTGGGAGCTATCACATTGAGTAAGGTAACCTAGGTACAAAAATAAAAATGGTGCATGTTCATATGCAGGATCTAGCTAAGAACCTGTATATATGTGTGTAATTATAGGAACGAGAGTGTGTAGGTCCCAGAAAATTAGAACGGAGCCCATGAGGGAAGGAACAAAAGACTTCAAGAAAGAAAGGTAGGAAAATTCACAGATCTTAAGTGATACAAAAGCAAAGCTGGGAGTGAGAGGGTGATAGAAAGATGGGTGACAGGAAAGTGGGGCAGGATCAAAGAGATAAAATATTAATATATATTAATAAATAAAATGAAACTATACTTAATATTAAAAAAAACTTTTAATAATTTTTTTTTCTGAACAAGCCTATGTGTTGAAAAACCAATTCAATTAAAACAATTATCGTGAACTTTAAAGACGAACATCTTCTGTCCCTCTCCACCGCCCCCATTCCACTGAGGGCCCTCCTCAGGGAGTGATATTGATAAACACAGAGGGGTCATGAGTGCACCGGTCAATTCTATGGGGAGAACATGCCTCCCAGGGTGCCCTTCCATCCTGTGGCTCTTCCATTCTCTTGGCCCTTTTCTCACAAGGTTCCCTGAGTCCTAGAAGGTATGTTAGATGTCTCCTTTAGTGTTGAGCTCTAGGAAACCTCTTATTTTCTGCTTTGATGAATTTTGAGTTTCTTCAGGGACTACCAGCATCTCCATAGCAAAGGTTCTGTCGCTTCTCTAAGTGTGAGAGCAGCATTGTTTAAACTGGGTTCTGCCACACAGAGCATAGGCTGGAGCAACACTGGGACTCCCCACTGCCTTCCCTTCCCTCTCAAACCACTGTCCTGTGCTGCCTATCATCCTATGAGCAGAGTTGTTTCACAGGTTTGTCCAATGTTTACTTCACTGGCAAAACAAGGGCTTTTGGTTATCCAATCAATTCTGAACCTGGAAAGCTGGTTTTCCATTTTGAGGCTGTGTTATTTGGCTGTGTTATTTGGATTATTTGCTTCCAAAGGTCACTTTTGAAAAGTTTTCGTCCTGATGGTGACCATAAAAGGACATTCTGTGGATCTTTAAGGTTTAGGGCCTGTTGGGCAGGATTGTACTTGTTTGAATCACAGCCCTCAGGGTGTTGAGTCTGGAAGATCATGAGTTCCAGGCCATGCTTGACTACATCACAGATCTCTCAAAACATAGAAACAAACAAAAGGCATGAGCCTAGGGAAGGTCCTTATGTCACTGTGGGTTTGGCCTGGGAGGTGCTTCTGAAATCTCAGTCCCTTTTCTGTTTCTGCTCCAGTTGGAGACAAAAGCATTTATTTTCACCCTTACCCTCTACCCATGAGGTAATGCAGCCAGGAGGGGCCCTAGGCTCTCCTAATCCATTCCCAATTATGAACCTTCAAAACAATGAGCTAAGGAAATCTTTTGTCTTTTTTAAGGGGGGGCTGGAATTCACTATGTAGTCTGAGGGTGGCCTCAAACTCTCAGCAATGCTCCTACCTCTGCCTCCTGAGTGCTGGGATTAAAGATGTGTGCCACCATGGCCCGCTACTCTCTCTTTTTTTTTTTTTTTTTTACTTTACAATTTATTTTCCCCAGTTATTTTGTTGCAGCTAACTGATACAGATTGCTGTCTAGAACAAGCATGTCAATATGAAAATTCAATGCACTGAAATGCAATTAACCCTCAGAACCAAACCTTTACACTCCAAAATTTTATAATCTGAAATCAGTAACAGAAAATAGTTGTGATTTTAAAAATAATTTTGTAACAAAACCCTATCACTCATTATTCTAATTCTCATTCTGAAGTAAGACTAAAATATTTTAGATCAAAAGATATTTTACAGAAATGTTTTGTAAACTATAATCTGCTTTAGAAAGCTACTTTGTTTGTGCATTCAGTTATTTAGTATGTTCTTAATGAAATATAACAGATGATGCCATGTCTAGGTGTGAAGAGTGGGTTCAATTCACCTTAGCAAATGTGTTCACACCTAACCAGCAGCACAGTCGAGTGGGAGGACGTCTCTCCTCCAGCTGCCTCCCAGGCTGCTTTCCGTGCAGTGCTGTCTCCTCCTCATTGGCAGAGACACTCACTTTCTCACACACCAACTTAGCAGTTCTAAAATTTCACTAAAATGCAGAAATAAGCCATTGCACATTTGAATTTCTGAAGCTATTTCATTCAGCATCGTGTTTTTGAGATTTCTTCACATTCTTGCATTTATTTGTTGCTCATTTCTTTTATTATTGCACAAAATTTCATTTATCACAAACTGTTTATCTATTCACCTGATGATCAAAATACAGGTTGTTTGCAATGTAGGTCTAGTATAAAAAAGCTGCCATGAGCACTCTTATGCAAGTCTTTTTGCTGACATGAGTTCATTCCCTTGGGCAACACCTAGAAAAGGAATTATTAGACAAGAGAGACAATAGAGTATATTAATATGTAACTATTAAAGAAACTGACAAATTATTTTCAAATGTGATTGTACCATGTTGCTCTCATACTAACAAAATATGAGGATTCCAGTTGCTCTGTGTCTTCATCAAACTGGTTATTTTTATTTTTTAATTAATTAATTAATTAACTGTTAATAAGTAAAAACTCTGTATGAACAAGTCTTGTGTTGGTATTTTATTCATTTGAAAATGTTAGCCATTCTTGTATGTTGGAATCATATCTATGAGTATTTTTTTATTTTTATTCATTTATTTGCAAGCAGAGAGAGAGAGAGAGAAAGACAGAGAGAAGAGAGACATACAGAAAGAATGGGTGCAGCAGGGCCTACAGCCACTGCAAGAAAACTCCAGATGCATGCTCCACTTTGTGCATCAGGCTTTATGTGGGTTCTGAGAAATCACCATTAGGCTTTGGAGTCAAGTGCCTTAACTGCTAAACCATCTCTCCAGCCCTTTCTAAATTTTCGTTTGCATTTTTTGATAACTAGTTATATCTTCATGATATTAACAAATTTTCTTTTGAAGATTGTTTATAAGCCTTTGCACCATTTATTTAACATGTTTGTCTTTTTAATAGAGGTTGGTAGAATGCAAGTTCTTTATCTGGTATATGCCCTGGAAATATTTTTATGTAGTGTGGCTTGCCCTTGTATCATCTTATCTGTACCTTTTGAAGGTAAGTTTGTTTTTAAGTTTGAAGGTCAAATGATCACTTTTTAAAATTTATCTTAATCCTGTTTATTGTTCATGTTACTCTTTGTTGAAAAAGAATAGTCTTTTCAAAGTTCCCAGAGATACTTTGCTTGGATCTAGGGATTTTGCATGATTGCCTTCCATATTCTAGGAGAAACTCACTGTGTAGTCCTTGTTTCCATGGCACAGTTGGGTCCTTGCTTTCCTATGTGTGTCTTCAATGCATGCAGATCTGTCTGATAAAAGATGACATGCTCCCATGCAGCACTGTGGTGTCCTATATGCTAGGATGTGTAGACCCAGTATTCTATCTCACTTTTTTTGTCCTGTGATCTAGCTACTTATTCTAATCCATGGTATTCTTAAAGTGCCTTAAAAATCAAGTGAACCCACTGTCATAGTCAGCCACATGCCACAGGGATAACTCTTCAAACCAGACACAATTTAGGGGAGGAAAGTATTTATTGAAACTAGAGATTGAGGGGAAGTTCCATAACAATAAAAGAGGCTGGCCCTCTTTCAAAAGTCCAAGCAGAGAGAAAAACCCATCACCTACATCACACACAGAGACTAGGGAACAGGCAGGAGGACCAAAGAGAATTTCTTCCCCTTTTATATAGTCTTAGGGTGGGGTCTTGTAACCCTTCCCCAATTTAATGGCTTCCTGAGTCTCTGGAATTTCCTTCCTGCACTGCCCACATGGGAAAGGACATTTACTTCTAGCTTCTTTGAGCTTTTATACATCCTGCCCCCTACTTAGAGGCTGCCTTCCTGTAAACATCCTCAGAGACTTACCCAAGATAATGAAAAAGATCAAGTTGACAACAAAACCTAATCATCACACCCACCCTTTAAAAAGTAGTTTAGCTGACTTGGTCTTTATTTGACTGGCCTAGATCTTTTGTATTCTTCTGTAAATTTATGGGTAAACGTCTATGTTTCTTTAATGACAAAGAAAAAATCAGTTACTGTTTTGATTGTGATGACTTGAAATTCTGATTGTTTTGGAAAGAATTAGCATCTTGGCAATGTTAATTCTCCCAATGCATAAACAGGCTTAAACTTCTTTATTTTGTTCTCTGTTATTTGATTTCTATTTATTTATATCTCAGCAAAGTTTTGTAAGTCTTTGACTAAAATTCTAGCATATGGTATGGTATGGTAGTGAAATTTCCTTGCAATAGTTCAATTTTTTTTGCTATTATAAATATCAGTTTAAATATTTCTGTTTCCACTATTTCTTTGGCATACTGCATCCCAGAAAACCGGTTTTCTGGGATGCAGTATGCCAAAGAATCATAAAATACTGAAGGTGAAAGACTTTACAACTAATTAATGAGTTTAGCAAAATTATAGGATTTAAAAAAAAACTATTATATTACCAAATAGTGGAAACGTTGGTTATTACCAATAACCCTGCTGTGGAAGATCCTCAGTGGAATGAGGGAACATACGAGTATAACTAGGGGACTATGACCAATTTGTAATATCTTCATATAATAAATTTCTCAATAAAAAAGAAGTCATAGGCTTTATTCTTCAGTGGCCTGGGATAGGAAGGTTTTGAAAAACCGATCTTTTTACTGAGAGTAGTGAGATTACCTTCTCTCAGCCAGCTCTTCCCCAATGTATTCCAGAGTAGAGGTTGTTCAATTTCTCATGACCCACTCACTTCTCAGTCCATGGATCCATCCACATAGAGCATAGAAGGTGATCTAAAGGGAACAGTCTACCAGGAGGATCAGTGTGGACTCTATCCAGGACCAGGAAAGACTCTAACCAGGATCAGTGAGGGCTTTAACCTTTTCATTATTTGCTTGTGCATGATCAGTGAGGGCTTTAACCTTTTCATTATTTGCTTGTGCATGTGCTTGTTATTTATTTATTAAGTGGTGCCGTGTTTTAATTATGGATCATATAGTCAGGTACTGAGAGAGATTTTGAGGTGCAGCACACAGTGATATAATCTTGAAACACATCAAATAGTAGTTAGATGTCAACTCACCAGTGTGATGAGTCCTATCCAACTGAGCAAGTTGCTACAAGTGAGGGGCTACATGACATGCACAGGGAAGATAAAGGGACTCTCTATCCAGAGAGTTTGCCAAGAAAGGACAGGCTGGAGACAGCAGAAAAGACATGCACTTCAATTTCTTAACCTGTGGGATGTCACTCCTTGAGGGGTCAGATCACTGACTCTGAGGATTGCACCAAATTTGGCGACAGTAAAAGGAGTCTCTCCCTCAACCCAGAAATGTTACTTTCTAGCAACAACTCCCAGTAACTCTCCAGTCTCCACTCTAGGACAAACTGGAATCACCTGGGTGCTTACGTGATTTCAGGCCCTTGCACACCCTCATGCTTGTGTTCTTAACTGCTCATCCATGTCCCCAGCCCCTTTGACTGCTTTAAAATTGTGCTCTTTAAGTTTTCATAACATGAACTATGATGAGTCTTGATTTGAATTCCTTTGCATTTATCCTAGTTTAGATTGATAAATTTCTTGAATCTATACATTTTTGTATTTTGGCACATTTTCTTTCATTACTCTTTGAGATGGACACCCCTCTATCATCTCTTTTGCAGTAGAACTATTGGGTGATTTTATGATTATCTTATTTTTAGCTATAGAATTTGTATTTGATTATTTTTATATCTACTGTTTCTTTGCTGGAATTTTCTCTTCATTGATTTAGCCATGATAATTTTTCCTTTATTAAAAATTGCTCATCAGTTTCATGAGAATTGCTTTAAAAGTTTGCCTTATTATTACAATGTTTTTGTCATTTCTGTGTTGTCACCTTTTGAATATCTTTTCATTTGCTTTGAGCTATCCTTGCTGCTTGACATAAAGATTGGTTTTTACTGACAGCTGGTCATTTTGGATATTATGCTATGAGTCTCTGGGTCTTATTCAAATCCTTCTTGGCACACATCTAGGCAGGCAACAATTTTTTCCTTTATCTTGTTTTAATGTTTTCTGGTATTTCATTGCATAACTTTGTCTGTTTCTAGGAAATTTCTGTATGCTACTGTTTCCCTTTCTTATCTCCTTATTAGAAAGTGAGGTTTCTTCAGTGTGTGTTCTTTGGTCATTTTACAGTTTGCCATTTGTTTTCACATCTAGGTCTGGGATATATGGGGCAAAAAAACACTAAATCTCACCAAAACCTTTTTCCTTGACTTGCTGCATTCTTATGCCAGTCTATATACCCTTCTCTATTCAGTTTTCTAAAAGTCCTGAGGTTTGAAATTGTACTTGGTAGGAGTAATAGCACAATGTATGTCTATTTCATTCCCTAGGCTTTAGAAATTTTCCTCCAGATATTTTTATGATCTTATCATCTGGAAAGAGGATCCTCTCTGTGCCATGATTCTCATGCATGGTGAGGTCTGTTTCAGACCAGTCATTTTTGACAATGATTGCACCACACACACCATTATCTCAGTCATAGGTCAGCACTGGCAGCAAGGAATCCCACTCACATTCAGGACTCAGGCAGCAGAGGTGTTTTGTCCACATCTGTGACTCTATACAGCACCCTCCTCATAACTTATCCAAGCCCCACACCTTAGTTTTAGCCTCTATCAATGGACATGATCATTTGTGCAGGCTTTTGTGTGTACTAAATGAGACTGCATAAGAGACTAAAGTGTAACATATAGACCATGAATTAATTATTTAATGTGACTACTATTATGGAAGACGAAAATTAGTTCCTGCTAAGTATTGGCAAAAAATGATGAAAATCATGTCATACATTTATAGTAATTTAAAATCTTTCTCATCCATATAAAAGAGTATTGAGAATGCTCTGATGGTTATATAGGTGGTTTCTGATCTGATGGAACTTACATTCTACTAAAGGAAACACACAGTTTTAGGTCAATAAATAAGTAGGACAGATTATTATTTATTGTGGTAAGTAATTAACTGATGAAAAAGACTGTATATAAGGGGGAAAGAGGTACTTTACATTGGTGACTGAGGAAGAGACAACACTTCTGATGAGAATTTAAAAATGAGAGATTCCAGTCATGTAGAAGAGCAGAGAATATTAACCTGCAGTGAGAAGAGCCACAGTAGAAAGATTTTATATTCTTGAATCAAGACAACTTTTGAGGCAAACCACACATGTCTCAGTTTCATTATCAGGAGAAATGGAATTCTATGACTGTTCCTGCTACTGCAGAGCTGGCGTTGATTACCGGAACTAATGGCAGAGGATGGATTGGGGATGCTGCATGCAGAGCACAGGCCACCAGCCTTACCTGCTGCTCTGCTTCTTCAGGTGACTCTCAAGGTACTATTTCACTTTACTTTTGTCCACCTACGAATGGATTCTACTTTAATTTACATGGTGTTTTGAAATAAAATCATATATCAGTTAAAGAGAATATTTTGTGAAAAGCCATGAAAAGTCGGTCCCTGTGTATTGGGGACTCGTAACATCCAGTGAACACCCCAAAGCTTTATTTACAGTACTTTCCCCAGAGTTCATATCTCAGGGTGCCAAAGAATTGGACAAACTTAGAAAAAGAGCATTTTCTTCATCACACATATTTATTTTAGATTGGAGTAAATTTAGAGGATTTCGAGAGTGGGATTAGGGGAAAGTAGCCCATATCTTAATGAAAAGGAAATGAGAAGTTACAGAGATCTCCAGCCACTAGGGAGAGCACATGGGAGAGGTTTTAGCAAAATCTATGCTACTCAGCCAAACAAGCAAAAAAAGGAAAGATCACGAGAAGGAACGGTTCATGTGGGAAAGAAATCCAGCCCCTCACCACAGCCATTAGGCAGTGATGAGAGACCTTTACCTAACATCCCTCTGCTAGGCCATGTGAGGGAAGAGACAGAATTTTCTGTTCAGTGAGTATTCCCTGCCTCAGGTGAGCAGAGAGACAGTTGGTTGGTCCATACCTGACCAATTAGTTTTAGCACCTAGGTTTGAGCTCTAGTTAGAGACACCTCCCACTAAATGAGAGGGGATCTATGGAACTTTCCTGAAGGAGTTAGCTGTCACCCTTCTAGACTCACTTTCTCCCATCACAGACATGAAAGGCAACCCTATCTCCCAACATCTTGCTCTCCTGGTGCTGAGTCACTCCAGGAAAACTATTACAAACTTGGACACTCTGAGTGCTCAGCATTTTATAGCTACTCTATTTCTAAGTCTACATTTCTCTCAAACACTATACTTAAATCTATTCCATGCTCAATATTACACAATCACACAATGAATTCTTAATGTCTACCTAAAAAAACTTACTTGATGTGAAACTTATTCTCAAATTAGATGAAGAAAACAAATTGTGTTAAGAAAAAAAAACATAAAAATTGTAGCTTAGAGGAAGTCCATTTACTCTCTTGAAATACTATAAAGCTCTGAGAGGAGGCAGGCAGGAGAGTAAAAATCTGTTCAAAGGTCATGATTATTTGTGGCAAGGCTGAGATTACACCTAAGGTCTCCAGTGTAATTCTGTGAATTGGCACTCTGGGTGAAAACCGTAAAGAGGATAGTCTCATAAGCTAGAAGGGAAAAAAGATTTAGCATGTTGGTTCATACATGACAAATAATCTATAGCAATGTTTAATATGAGTTGTAAATATGTGTAGATAGATGATGATAGATGACAGATAGATGGATCATATAGTCAAGGTTCAATAAATCCTAGTTATTGCTACTTTGTTTTCTGTTCCCCATTCCTTCTACTGGTCCTTAATCTCTTCCTCCTCTTCTTATCACAATATTTTAAAAATTTCCCCATAAACCTGGTTCTTTTCTTCCCAGGAAGCCTGGATTTCAGATGGACGATTCGGCTGGATGGTTCCAATCCTGACTTCCTCTCTATCTTCTGGTGAGCCTCCAGAGAGGATTTACGTCTTCTCTGAGATCTTCTCCTAGGTAGCTTCCAAATCAAGAAGTGAAAATTGGTTTAAACTCTTGAAAAGTTAGTGTGGTGTTGAAATGTGGACACAGCTGATCTAAGCTATTTCAAGTATTTAAAATAAACAAGCAAGCAAACAAGCAAATCAACAAAGTCTTATTTCCAACTGAAATTTTCCTGTTGCAAGTTATCTGTTTTCTGATGACTTACCCTTAGATGAAATTCAGACATGCACCTTTAACCCCCTTGTTGATTTGTGGGTGACGACAAGCATTATAAAGCTGTGGCTTTAGGGTGGCAAATTAAGAATCTTCAGTTTTCTCTGTTTGGTGGAAGGAGGCTGAGTTCTCATCCCACCTTCTCTCAGCTTTGGCACTTGGCACCACATCCTTCCTTACCTCGTTCAGACTCATTTCTTGTTTTGTTTTTTTCTCATTATAGCCCAGGCTGACCTGGAATTATGGCCTCAGGCTGGCTTTGAACTCACGGCAATCCTCCTACCTCTGCCTCCAAGTGCTGAGATTAAAGGCGTGCGCCACCACGCCTGGCTCAGACTCATTTCGAAACACATTCAGTGACCTCAGACCGGTAACTTTTGTCACTCTACTTTCTTAGATTTGAGTTTATTAATCCACATACATTCATATGTTATGCTTGTGTGTTTCATGTCTGTCATGAGTGTCAAGCCTTTGATAATCTGTTCATTCCTACATTCCTGGCTCCTGAATGTATTGGAAATTTTAAATTTAACACTCAAAGTTTGCAGGGATGGAGCGAGCTGTGGGGCTGTTTTGGTGTGTGTGCTAGGCTAGGCCTGTGTAGCTCAGGCAAGAGGTGGCAGCTTGGTGGAGAAAGACGTAATCTTCAGTTTGTATTCTATGTTTTGTTGACACTCATTGTCATGGTTTGATACAGGTGTCCCCCACAAACAATTGAATGTGTTCTGATAGATCGATCCTCAGCTGATGGCAGTTTGGGTTTTACAACCTCGATGAAGCTGTGTTGTTGGGGGCAGGCTTATGGGGTTATAAGCCAGCTTCCCCTTGCCAGTGTTTGGCACACCTTCCTGCCGCTGTTTCCAGTGCTGTGGCAGAGG
>PVHP010020184.1:0-30919 GCA_004024765.1 Zapus hudsonius | reverse complement strand
TGTGTCCCTTCTCTCTCTCTCTCTCTCTCTCTCTCTCTCTCTCTCTCTCTCTCTCTCTCTCTCTCCTTGCAAATAAATAAAATATCTTTTAAAATAAATATTTGTCACCACAAAGACTGATCCAGAGGGCCCACGGAGGAGGATATCCAGCTGACTGGGGATGGGGAGGGGGGCAATGAGGAATTGGGGATAACAACTCATTGTTGGCCCACTAAACAATGTAACTCATTATGGACAATAAAAATAAATAAATAAATATTTGTTGAGGCGAATGGACCCCGGACTCCTGACTCAAAAGAAGACTCTGATCAAATCTCCTATGCAACACGCAAAGGGTTTTATTAAAAGTAACCAGGCATGCCCAGGGCTCAATGCGTATCCATAGCAAGACAGAGGCAATGAGCCCAGAGCCCAGTTTGAGCAGAGCCTTTAAAGAGAAAACAAACATACATTACAATTTGGGGAATCTTTACAGGTTTTTCCATTAACCAGAGCATCTGCACATTCTTTCCATATCTGTAGAACCCATTGGCCAGGCCATTCTCAATATTTACCGGCCAGGCCATTCTCAGTATTTACCGTGTTTAACCACAGATGCAAGATTACAGAGAAATAAAGGCAAGGTTATAGGAGCTGGGTGAGGTGGGGGAGGCGCATATCAACATACCACTCTGGATTTACTTTTTTACTTTCTTGTACTAATAATTAGCTCCCTCTTGCCTTGAGATTTTTTATTTTTATTCTAATTTTAATTTACTCTGACAATATGGGATCCAAGATACTGGGAAAGGAAAGAGGGAAGCACTTTTACAGCTTAAGACTAGGGAACTGGTGAGTTGTCACCCATAGTACCACTTGGAAGAAAGGGACTAAAATGATAGACTTTTAATTGAGGAAAAATGAGATTGTAGATAAAAGGACTTGGCTTTTAAATGAGGAAAATGAACTGTGGTTTCCACAAAGCCTTCGGGGCCTGAAGATGTTTTTGTCAAACTTTGAATAGGAAGTGGCTTGTTAGTGAATGATGTGTGAGGCTGTGAATGGAAGCTTCTGGGACAGAGAAAAAAGAACACTTCCTTTTCTGCCTGTTCATCAAAGAAGCCCCCCTCCTCAGTCTTCTATTCTGAGTCACACTGCATTTATGCATGATCTCTCTGCTCCCCCAGATACATCTCTGAGTTCTCTTCCTACAGGAAGAAACTAGATGAAATTGATTGCCTACCCCCAAGGAATATCAGAGCTAAATTAGAAATTAAGAAATTATGTGAACAAGTATAAAAATGACTTGAAAAGATTTAAAATTGTGCTTATATTTCTCTGGTGCCTTCTGAGGTTTGGCACATTTTATCTTACTTAATGTATATATTAGCCCTAAAAATTTCCCTTTGCCTGAAAGACTTCCTGCTTTCTTTCCCTTGGGCCCACAAGCTGTAAGAAGTATCAAGCCAGCACCTCTGTCTCATCCTCCCTTTTCCCACTATTCCTGCCAAATCAGAGGCTAATGTGGAGGCTAGCATTAATTGCACCCTTATGTATGGGCACTCTTTCTGGGAAGACAGCTTAGCCTTAGCTGACAAGATGAAGTAGTTGAAATAGCATATCAACATGGCACAAACCTGTGCAGTTTGAAAACCCAGGCCCAGTGTAGACAAAGAGAGACCAAGGAATTGAAGCCTTATTGTCCATAGCAGAGGTTATGCTATATCCCACGATCTGCTTACAGTCACATCTCATAATACTGACTTCAGAGATTATGATCTATACCCCTAGCCCATCAGCCATTTGAGGGGCATCCCTGGACTTCCATGGTGGATCTCATTCATCCAGGCGGTGTTCCACTCTTACCACATAGAGGAAGATGGGCACTTTGCGATTCCTCCCAGGGATGTTCTACACTCAGATGGCTCAGTTGCATGTCATCAGGGGACATAAACTGACATTACAGCAAGGATATAAACCATCTCATACCTACATACATTGGGACAAGTAGCTATATTAGAGTTACTCCCATGATGCTCCAGTTCCAGACAAAGCAGCTTCCTCCCATAACTGTGTGACATTAAGCCATGACTTGTGTTCTGTGTTTTCTTTCCTCATCTGTAGTTGAAGATGTGAAAAATACAGGTTTAAAAAAATTATAAGGTTGCTATAAGAAATATCCATAGAAATGCAGAGGAGAAGAATTTTAATATGAGAACATGCAGATACTATCCCCAAAGTTAGATAAAGAGGTAAAGATGCTCAGAAATACATTTCTGTAACAAACAGCCAATCACAAGCTACAAACTGATCAGACCAAATTCACCTGAGGCAGATGATGAGCTGTAAACAATCAAACGGTTTCTGTGTCTCACTTCCTTTTTCTACTATAAATATTCCCTGTCACACTTAGACCTCTGAACCCCCACTGGTGTTGGTAGCTGCTGAATTCCTGTTCGTTAAGCTCTCTGAAATCCTGAGTACTGGATTAAAGGCGTGAGTTACCACGCCTAGCTATTAGGACCTTTTTTAAGGGTGAATAACATTTGTTGTGTATGCTATATCCCACAGTTTCATTATCCATCATCTGTGGATGGACACTTTGGTTCCATGTCTTTGCTGCTATGAATAATGCTACAAAAGAACATGGGGAAGCTGGGCATGGTAGCTCATGTCTGGAACCGATCTCAAAACAAAAATCACAAGGCATACAAAGAGTTATAGAAGCATGGTGTGTGCAAATGAACAAAATAAGTAAATAGAAACTGACCCTGAGAAATTTACCAGACAAAAATTTTGAAGCTGTGATATTCAATATGCTGACAGAAAAACAGGGAGGCCTACAGAAGTCAGGAAAAAAAGACATTATTAACAGTACAAAACAGCAAGACCCAGCTGACTACAGAATCCACCACTGAGCAAAAACAGAATGAACATTTTCCAAAGAACATAAGATTAGTCCACAATATATATCTCAATAATTTGTTTTTTTTTTATATTTTTCCGGACTTTAATTTTTTTAAATATATATTTATTGTCCATAATGAGTTACATTAATTATATAAGTTGTTTTTGGTGGGTAATGCAGGTGTATGATGTGTGTATGCAGAAGCACACACCCCATGCACACACATGCAGTGAGCTCCTCGATCACTCTTCCACCTTGTTTCCTTGAGATAGAGTCTCAGTGAACCTGACTGGTTGCCCAGTGAGTCCCAGGGAGTCTCCTGTCCCTGCCCACTTCAGCCCTGGGGTTACTGGTATACCTGGATCTGAGATCTTCATGCTAACCTGCATATCACCAGCCACCTTCTAACCCACACAAAGTATTTTTATGATCATTGTAGCATAAAACTGAAGACCAATAACCAGAAGGATTTTTAGTGTGGGAGAAGAGATCTCATCAACAGAGGAAGGGGAAGTCTCAGTAAGAGACACTTTCAATTTATGACAGAATGGCACCGAGGTCGGCTGACTCAAGGTCTCCAGCAACGGTCTCCACCTCTCAGAGAATGCTCTGGCTGTCCTCACTTGTCTTTTGCCTCGTCTTAGGCTCAGGTAAGTGTTTGTGCAAACTAACATCATCACTGACAGGGAGCTTGCTCAATCTAAATTACCAAGATGGTGCCGGCTGGCTGAGGGACTAAGGGGCTCGTCATGGTGTATGGCTTCACTGTATCCACCTGCAGGCCTGAGGTACTTTAGGTAAAACAACTGCAACTGGGTCACCTGTCAGGGACATCTTCTCTGGGACATGGGGCATGAGCTTTTGTAAGTCGAAACTGTTTGGAGTTTATGACAAGTATGTTGTGCTATAAAGAGAGCTATGTTTGAGAAAATGAATATTCTACAATTTAGCTACTATGTTACTGTGTAGATTATCTTGGACTCACTATCCTCATCTAAACATTAAAAGCCAGTGGTTCAGTTCACCAAATATTCTGAGCCCAAACAAATTACCAGAAATGGTATTCTTACCCTTTGCCAAGCAAAAAGAAAGAAAGAGAGAGAGAAAGAAGAAAAGAAAGAAA
The DNA here is from genome assembly GCA_004024765.1 of Zapus hudsonius. Classification (NCBI taxonomy): domain Eukaryota; kingdom Metazoa; phylum Chordata; class Mammalia; order Rodentia; family Dipodidae; genus Zapus; species Zapus hudsonius. The sequence continues at coordinate 26,909 of PVHP010020184.1, read as the reverse complement.
GAAAGAAAGAAAGAAAGAAAGAAAGAAAGAAAGAAAGAAAGAAAGAAAGAAAGAAATGCTCGCCAACCTCCTTCCCTACCCCTTTGATGCACATCTGCAGTTCTTAGCCCAGTGATGCTTTATGGAGCAATAAGAAAGAAATTAACTAATTTAAACTGCCTCCTGTTCCCTACTGTCTGCTACATGGAGAACATGAGGTTCATATCATGTTTGAGAGAAGAGATCAAAGAGAGCTAGCCCAGAGACTTGATTTTTAAAAACAAAAAAGTTTCTAGAATTTAATGAGTGCTTAAGATACTGGACCAGTCAGGGAGATGGCTCAGCTTTTAAACGTGCTTGCTTGCAAAGCCTACTGGCCAGGGATTCAGTTCCCCAGCTACCCACATAAAGCAGAACAGGCATTTGTGCAGCACCAAGAAGCCTTGGCATGCCCATATACACACATGCAAATTAATTAATTTTTTAAAAAGACACTGGGCCAGGTGTTTAGAAGTCTCATGACAATTTTATTAATAGCTCCATGTTAGCATGAGGATCTGAGGCTAAGATAATTTAATAGCTTGCCCAAATTTTTTTGTATTAGCCAGTGTGTGACAAGATCTGGAATAATTCTGAAAATAAGTTGAATAAACCTGCCAGCAGCACAAAGGAAAGCAAGAGATACCACAGGATAAAATTAACTCATTTAATTGGCAATGGAAATAAACGGAAACAGGCTAGAGATATGGCTCAGTGGTTGAAGGAACTTGCTTGCCAAGCCTGGCAGCCCAGGGTTTGATTCCCTGGTTCCCATGTAAAGCCCAATACACACCCATTTTTCCCTCTCTCTCTTTCTCTCTCTCCTTGCAAATAAATAAAGAAATATAATTTTTAAAAAGAAATAAAAGGAAAGGAGGATTCATTAAGTCATTCAATAACTATTCAGCAAGTACCTACTAAATGCCTGGCACTGTCATAGTCTCTGGAAATATCTCATGAACAAAGTCAGCATAGTTTCTGCTCTTGTGGAGACGAATGATAAACAAGGAAAACATACACTGGCTGGTGACAGATAATATGGAGGAGATGAACAGAGAAGTGTGAAATACAGCTCAGTGGGCCAGTACATTGCAAACTGAACCCTCAAAGACTATGAGAGTTGGGAGTGAGGAGCAGCCGCAAGGAGGAAGGCAAGTTTAGTTTGGGATCTACGACTCAAAGACGTCAGTGTGATATCCAAGAGGAGATTACCTGAAAGCAGTTGAAAATTTAGGGCCAGAGTTACTTTGTCCTGAGGATGGAGACTTGATAAGTGATACAAAGGTGAAAAGAGGTCTGAGGCCCGAACCTTAGGAAATATATATATGAGATGCAAAAAAGAAACTTTTCATCCACTCAAGAGCCTCTTTCTGACCTGAGACGCAGGTTTTTGCTGTTTTAGCACTAAGGGGTTAATAGCAGAGACCAACCAGTAACTTGAGCTTTTGCCCCATTTTTACCTCTTTACAAAACTGAAGTTACCTTGAGATAGATTTTGGTTGTCCTCATGTTAAAATTCCCCCTCACCCACATTTCTATGGCTATTTCTTATATCAACTCCAGAAATGCACCTGTAGGTGAGTGAAGGAGGCCCAGAACACTAAGTAACAGTTGTGGGGAGAGGTGTAGAAAGAGGGATACACTTGACTGTCTGCAAGAGACAGAGGCAGGTAGATTGTTCAAAAGTCCCCAAGAGAGCGGGATGGTGGTCACCGGGTGGAAACACGTCACAGTGCTACTTAGCTGACACAGTTTCATATTCACAAGTATAAATATACAACATGGTGCAAGATAATGCAATGGGAGGAAAAACCAAAGGATCTACTCTGGGCTGGGTAGTGAGGACAGAGCTTTCTGGAAAAGGTAGTAGCTCAACCAAGATGGAAAGGATGTGAGAAGTTAAACAGGGGAAGAGTCAAATGAAGAAGGATTCGAGGCAGAGGAAACCATATCTCCAGGGGAGAGTTTGGGATGACCGGGGAAGGATAAGACCACGGTATCAAGCATGTGGGACAAACAAGATTTCTTTTATGAAGACAGAAAATGACTCACCATGAGCTTTTGGGCAGGTCGGAAACATCCCGACTTCACTTAGGAAATTTAGCAAAAAAAAAAAACAAAACACGGTAAGAAATAATCTCATTTCCCTTGACTAGAGGCTTGGGACAAACCTAGCAGAGCATATCCTGTCATAGTAATCCCAGTTTAGGGGGCTGAGGCAGGAGGATCTTGAGTTCCCAGACAGCCTGGCCTTACATAATAAGGTTCTGTCTCAACAAACAAACAAAAACCTAGCAGAACAAAATACTAGCTATACATGAAATCAAGCATCACAATGTCCTAGGCGAGATGAACCTCATTGACTTTTCCATTTCATTCTTTCAAGATGGGGATGTGTCAAATGTCAAAGTGCATATAAATTGGGGATTTTTACCAGGATGCTGATTCTGCATTTCTAACAAATTGCCGGGTGGTGCCAATGTTGCCTATCAGTGGACTACACATTGAGTAGTGAAGTTCTAAACGTTAGTCAAATTGAGGGCAGTGGCAGGGAACAGTATATGCTAATTGCTTGAGCAAGTTCAGAGGAAGCACATGGGTATTCTGAGGCCCAAGGAAAGCAGTGGTTAAAAATGGAGATAAAGCTGGTTCTGAAATATTTTACCTTTTCTTCCCTCTCCTTCCTTCCCATGCCCTTCTCTTCCCCTCTCTTCCTTTACTTTCCCTTCCTCCCTTATTTTGCAGTGCTGGGGATCCAATTTAAAGCCGCCTATGTACTAGACAAGCATCCTATCACTGAACTACATCTCCAGTCTTGCTGCTGAGGTTTGGAGTCTAATGGCTCCCCTCCCCCTTGAGTATCATTATCTACTCTTTAGCAAACATCTGCACATCCAAATAATTATTTCTTCTCATCAAAGACAGGCAAATCTTGTTATGCCCAAAGACACATGCATTTTTCCATCTCTCATAATCTGCATTCTGCCCCCATTGTGATCGCTAGCATTCATCGCCTCTCAGTTTTCAGTCCCTTGCTCCAGGTCTAGCTAAGGTTTTTTTCTTTACCCACACTCAACTTTTGCTGTTAGAGTGAAATCCCATGGAATAAAATACTAATATTAAAATATACAATTCAGTGAGTTTCAACATATTCGCAATGTTCTGCAACCATCACTTCTATAATATTTCATCACTCAAAAAGGAAACTCAAAAAAAAAGAAAGGAATGAAGAAAGGGAGGGAGGGAAAGAGAAAGAGAAAGAGAGAAAGAAAGAAAAAGAAAGAAAGGAAGGAAAAGAAAGAAGGAAGGAAGGAAAGAAAGAAAGAAAGAAAGAAAGAAAGAAAGAAAGAAAGAAAGAAAGAAAGAAAGAAAGAAAGAAAGAAAGAAAAAGAAAAAATGCTGGAAACAGAGCTCAGTTGTAGAGTGCTTGCTTAGCAGGCACAAGTCCTTAACATTGAACCTGAGAAAGAAAGACACAGGGAGAGAGAAAGAGAGGGAGAAAGAGAGACCCACTAGGCTGTCACCTCCCATTTTCCCATTTCCTCCTTTCCCCATTCTTTCTGCTTTTGGTGTCATAGCTAAGAATTCATTGTCAAATCCAGGATCATGAATATTGATCCCTAGGTTTGTTTGTTTTCAGTGCTGGAGATGAAATCCAGGGCTTTGGGCATGCTAGGAAAAGATTCTGCCACTGAGCTATACACCCTAGCCTAACGCTAGCTTTCCTCCACAAGTTTTAACTCTCATATTTAGATATTTGATATAGTTTGAGTTAACTTTTACATATGATGAGAGAGGTAGAGGTCCAACTTCATTCATTAACATGTGAATTTCCAGGTGTACCAGCAACATTTGTTGAAGACTATTCTCTCCCTACTGAATGGTCTTGGTCTATCACTTCTCAATTCAGTTTCATATAGACATACACATATATATATCTTTTTATGTCAGTATTCATTGATTTGATTACTATAGTTATACACGTGTTCTCAATGGGAAGTGTGAATACTCCAATTTTGCTATTCTTTTTTTAATATTTTATTTATTCATTTTCAAGCAGAGAGATACAGAGAGAGAGAGAGAGAGAGAGAGAGAGAGCAAGAACCAGGGCCACCACCTTGTGGGTCTGGCTTATGTGGGTAGTGGGGAATTGAACCTGGGGCCTTAGGCACTGGAGGCAAGTGCCTTGACCGCTGAGCCATCTCTCCAGCTCGAATTTTGCTATTCTTTGACAATATTGTTTTGACAATTTGGACCTTTTGAAGTTCCATATGAGTTTGAGGATTGCTAAAGTTCTGGCACAGATTGCATTGAATCTGCAGATAGCTTTGGCTGGCATTGCCATCTTAACATTGTCTTCCAAGCTGAATGTGGGGCCTCTTTTGTCTTTTTTCTTTACCTGGGCTTTCTTTCAGGGATGATTTTTTATTTTATTTTATTTTATTTTGTTTAGACCTTGTCCCTCCCTTGTTAATTATCTGTAAGCATTTTATTCTTTTGAATGTTATTATAAATGGAATTGTTTTTATTCACTTCTTTTCTAGATTGTTTGTTGCCAGTAAGTTTAGAGGAAATACAAACTGGTTTTTGTATGTTGATCTTGTGTCCTACAACTTTGCTGAATTCACTTAACAGCTCTTTGTAGATTTTTCAGATTTTTCTGTCTATATAGTCATATCATCTGTGAGTATGAGTAGCTTTACATTTCTAATTGAGATACTTTTGTTCCTTATTCTTGTGTAATTGCTCGGATAAGAATGTCCAGTACAATAATAGTGAATAGAAGTGGTGAACCTGAATATCATTGTCTTTTCCTGGTCTTAGTTGAAAGGCACTCGATGTTTCCCTTGGAGTAGGATGTTAGCTGTGGGCTTTTCATAAATGCCTTTTATCAGCTGGAAGATGTTCCCATCTATCCTGAGATTCTCGAGTGTTTTATGTGAAAGGATGTTGGGTTTTTTTCTACATCAATTTTTTTCTACATCAATTGGGATCATGTGTCTTTTTGCCTTTATTAGTTAATATCCATGCACTACATTGATTGATTTTTTTTTATTGTTTCTGGTTTTTCTTTTTTCTTTTTTTTTTATTGTCCATAATGAGTTGCATTATTTAGTGGGCAAACAATGAATTGTTATCCCCAATTCCCCGATGCTCCCCTTCCCCCATCCCCAATCAGCTGGATATCCTCCTCCATGGGTCGTCTGAATCAGTCCTTAGGGCTGGGGACCATGGAGAGCCTAGTACTCAGCCAGGTCCTCCTGGCCCAAGTGTGTTGTTTCTGAGGGGTGCTATGCCTCTGGATAGTCTCCCCCACCACGGCTCTCACAATCTTTCTGCCCCCTCTTCCGCTCAGTTCCCTGAGTCGTGGTGGGTGAGTATTAAGGCTGCTTTAATGTTGTGAGCTTAGAGGTCTTTGTGTCGAAAATCGTTGGTTTCTGTCTCACTGGTTTATCCTGTGTTGATTGAATGGCTGTGGCTGTGGGTCCCTTGTTCATCCCGTCATTCTCTACAGGGTTCCATATGGATCCTCCACGATATGACTGTGGTGGCTCCTCTCTTGCCAGGATCTCAGCTAATCGGCCTATGGTCAGTTGGTAGGGTTAGATGGGCCCCAGCTCTCTCTGCTGCATCCTGAAAAATACAAACATAATCTCCATCGGAGAGTGAGATCAGTATAGGTTAACAAATATGCACAATTCTGGATTACCTAGATTCTATTTTTAGTAGCCTCCCTGTCAATTGCTCCCATAGTGCATCTTGTCTTGGGAGCCCAAGAGTACGGGATCCAGTGCCTATTGCCTTGAATCCCAAGTTCCGGACAAGGGCTTCCCCTCACTAAGTGGAAAATTTGGCAGAATTTGAAAGCTGTTGATTGTCTCCCCAAGGCCCAGGCTTCTCCATTACACAAGTGCTCCTTTCTTGGTTTGCTGTTCTCAGGTGAGAAAAGGACATTTATGTTTCCTCCTCTGTGAATTCTCTGTTGAGATCAGTGCCCCATTTTGTGAGGGGACAGTTTGCTTTTTTGTTATTAATTTTTTTGAGTTCTCTGTAGGTTCTGGAAATTAGGCCTCTGAGTTGTAGCTGGCGAAAATCATCTCCCAGTTTGAAGGGGGTCTATTGTCTCTGAGAATGATGTTTTTGTCAGTACAGAAGCTTTTGAGTCTGATCAGGTCCCATTGGTTAAGTGACTGTTGCATATCCTGGGCTACTAGAGATTTGCTCAGGAACTTATTCCCTATTCCTATCTCATGTAGGGTTCCTCCTATTTTTTCTTCCAGGGTGTTTAGGGTTGTATGGTTAATATTGAGGTCTCTGATCCATTTGGAGTTGATCTTTGTGCATGGTGAAAGAAGTGGGTCTATTTTCATTTTTTTACACGAGTTTATCCAATTTGTCCAGCACCATTTGTTGAATATGCTATCTTTAGCCCAGCTTACATTGTTGGCACCCTTGTCGAAGACTAAGTTGCTGAAATTACTTGCATTAAAGGCTGGGTCTTCAATTCAGACTGTTTTTCTGCCAATGCCATGCTGTTTTAGTTATTATGGCTTTGTAGTATGTTTTAAAGTCAGGTATGGTGATACCTCCTGCGTAATTTTTTTTACTCAGAATAGTTTTAGCTATTTGAGGTCTCTAACCCTTCCAAATAAATTTGGAGATTATTTTATCTATGTCTGTGAAGAAGGAGGTTGGGATTTTTATTGGCATTGCATTGAATCTATTGATTGCTTTTGGCAGGATTGCCATTTTTACTATATTAATTCTCCCTATCCATTAGCATGGAATATCTTTCCATCTTGTCACATCCTCCTCTATTTCCCTCTTGAGTGTTTCAATATTTTCCTTATATAAGTCTTTCACTACCTTGGTTAGTGATATTCCCAGGTATTTGATTTTGTTTAAGGATATAGAGAATGAGACAGTTTCTCTGATATCTTTTTCCGATTGTTTGTCTTCTGTATATAGAAAGGCTACTGATTTTTGTGTATTAATTTTGTATCCTGCCACTCTGCTGAAGGCATTGATCACCTTCAGGAGTTTGCTGATACTGTTCTTTGGATCTAATATATATAAGAACATGTCATCTGCAAAGAGGGATAGTTTGACTTCTTCCTTTCTGATTTGTATCCCTTTTATGCTGTTCTCCTGTCTTATCGCTTGGGCTAGAACTTCAAGCACTATGTTAAAGAGCAGTGGTGAGAGTGGACACCCTGTCTTGTTCCTGAGTTAAGCGGGAACTCCTTGAGTCGTTCTCCATTGAGGATGATTTGTGCTTTAGGAGATCTGTATATTGATTTTATCATGTTGAGGTATAGGCCATCTATGCCTATTCTTTCCGGAACTGATTTTTTATATGTTGAGCCACTCCAGCATTTCTGTGATAAATTCTATTTGGTAAGCTTGTTAGCATTTTCCTGAAGATTCCATAAGGATATTTTGAACTCCAGAGGCATGTGACACATTGTGTCCAACTACATGTGGGTGTTCAGGAATTGAACCCAGGTCAGCAGGCTTTACAAGTAAGCTCCTTTAACCACTGAGCAATTTTTTGACTTTTCATTCTTTTTTAGAACCAGCTTAGTCCTTCCTCTGTCCTTCCTCCCTCAAATACTGCCTTTAATCTAGATGTATTTTTCTCAAAATTACTCCATGCAATATCTTCCCACCAAAAATATCCCACTGTTCAAATTACCCTCTAAAACTTTCTGCATTTTTCTCCCAATCTGCCTGACTTTCATTGAGCCTCCTGGGCCAAGTTCTGTGGAAATAAAAGACTGACCAAGACTGATTCGTGTTCTCAGAAATATATCTTCCAATAGATTAAACAGAAACAAGTTCACCTAAAATGTCCCCTAGCTTGACATCTTAACCAGTGGAAAGCCAGGCCCTCAAGACCGACTCCATGTTCTAAGTGATTGTCCATTGGCTTAAAGAGTCTCAGAGGAATGTTTCCTGTGTGTCCCCACGATAGCCTGCCAGCTACAGCCACCACGGGGAATCTTTCCAACTTCCAACCTTCCCTTCTGGCTCCATCGTTCATGTTCACAGCCAGCAGAGCTTCTTGAATGGCCCAGAACATCAGCCTCCAAGCCAAAGGTTCTGCCCGAAAGGCTTCAGAGCCTCCATGCCTATTTCAAGCAAAGCCAAAGAAAGAATTCCTTGTGTTCTCTGAGCCAAATGGTATCTATCACCTGGTGGTCCATTGAACATTTTCTGTACCTTCCAATTTTCAAATTCCCTAAGATATTTGCTAAAATCTAGTATTGTTGTTATTTTTTATTTATTTTGTTGATATTTCTCAAGGAGCTATTCCTACTGTCCCACCCATCTGTGTTCCTCCCTGTCCACCACAACCCTCCTTCTCCTTCCCTTGTGCCAATGCAAATCCCCCAAACAAAGAAAAGCAGAGGCACAGAGATATCACAGCTCTCCTTATAGGATTAATAGGAGCTTCCCATAATGAAAAGATGGGAAGGGCATTCCAGGTAGAGGTCAAAGCAGTACAAAGAAGCAGGGCATTCTTGAAAGATCACGAGCAATTGAGCAGTGTAGAATTTCCAGATATTACTCAAAATCCTCCTACAGCATCATACCTGTGCATCCCAGGTCCATTGTTTTTAATGTTTGTGCTTTCATGGAGCACAGATTTTAATATCTATTAGTCAATAGAAATTATAATTTCTCACGCCGGGCGTGGTGGCGTACGCCTTTAATCCCAGCACTCGGGAGGCAGAGGTAGGAGGATCGCCGTGAGTTCAAGGCCACCCTGAGACTACAGAGTGAATTCCAGGTCAGCCTGGGCTAGAGCGAGACACCACCTCAAAAAAAAAAAAAGAAATTATAATTTCTCTCTAGATATAATATATATAATTTCTATATATATATATATAAGACAATAGAAATTATAAGTGCTAGGAATACATAGATAATAAGTATAATATCTACTGTCACTTAGGGAAAATGAGGAAAATAATTTGATCATTATAAAAAGAGCAAGAAGTACTCAGCATAAATGGTACAATAGTGACACAGGGTAATAAAAACATATGTCAATGCCCAACCTACCACACCATAACTACTCACCTGTCAGGCTCGTATTGCAGGTGGTAAACCAGCAATATCTTATTCATGCATATCATAAGCGCTCCCCATATCCAGACCAGAAACCAGTATATTAAATGGAGCCAGTAAATACGGGTTGAATAACATGACTTCTAAAATTTTACTTACTGAATTAGCATAGAACTAAGTAAATAGTAGAATAAAAGGCCTTTAATAAACTAATAATCCAGGCATAGTACATACCTATAATCCCAGCACTCAGGAGGTTAAGGCAGGAGCATTGTCAGTTTGAGACCTGATTTGTCTACACAGTGAAACTTTGTCCCAATACCACAACCAGAACAAAATCTAATAATTGTTGTGCATAAAACCAAGGGAATTTAAAGAAATGAGCCAGGCAAGGGAAGAGGTTTTGGTGAGTTCTTTGCCACCTAGTAAACCTAGACCCTTCACTCAGAGGGTTAGCCTTAACATCCTGGACAGAGAACTTCCAAGAAGGGAGATAGAGTCTGTTCACTATGCCAACACTCATCTGATGCCTACTCTATCCAGATGTTGGTCAAGAGTGTTCACAACAGTGAGAAAGCAGACACAAATCCTTTCTGTCATGTCATTCTAGTGGAGAAAAGAAGAAAAGGAAACCCAACAAACTTGTAAATTATAAAAAGTATGCCAGAAGATTTCCATAGATAAAAACACATCCAGAGGCAGGTGGGTGTACAGGGTGGGTGGCAGTTGGGAGTAAGGAAGGCTTCTCTGAGAGGGACATTTGCATTGAAGACATTATGGGAGCGAAAGACAGAGCCACATGTATGCCTGGAGACCAGTGCATTCCAGGGGCTGAGAATTACAAGTATAAAAGCTCTAACCTCTTCAAAGAACACCCAGGTGGGTTGAAGCAAAGTGAACAAGGGGGAGAATTATGGGAATTTTACTGAAAAAGAAAAATAGCCAGATCATTTTGGTCCTTTTTAAGTCATTATGACAATTATGTTTGGGTTTGGTTTTGTTGTTATTTTAATTGTTCACTAAGTGCAAAGAGAAACTACAACTTCTTAAGTATTTGCTCAGTGAATTAGCATAAAATGAATACTGTGTAGCCAGACACTGATCAAGACATGGGACATTGCCAGCATCCCAGATGCTCTCTTCATGGTCCCTCCTACTCACTCGCCCTCTCCATTTCTCAAAGGTAACCACTCTCCCAACTTCGACCAGTATAAATTTGTAAATTGGTTATGCCTGCTTTTAACTTTGAAAAAAAATGGAATCATATGTGTGTGTGTGTGTGTGTGTGTGTGTGTGTGTGTGTGTGTGTGTAATTTTTGGCTTAAGATTTTGTTTGTGATACTTTACTCACATGATTCTGAGAGAGAAAAGAAGAAAGGTCAACATGGCAAGTAGCATGTTAAAATGCTAACAGGAAAGATACAGTGCAGAGGAGGATGGATGATGGTCATGTTCATGTGCCTGGAATCCATGATCATTCAAGAAAGAAAGAGGAAGTGCAGGCTCGCCTAGGAGCTGAGCAAAGTGTAGGGGTCCCTGAGACCTTAACCCCTTTATCCACTCCAAATACACAGCTCTTCCCTGGGAAGTAAGAGAGGTCCTGAGAAGATTGAAGTCATGATTATGGTTATTGATTCACTGACCCATTCAAACATTTCAACGGACCCTACCATGTGCCATGCCTGGCACAGTGCTGAGGGCTGGCACGGGAGGATGATCAAAGTGTAGTCAGTTAGACAAGTGTGATGGCTAATGTATAGTTGTCGTATTGACAGAGATTAGAATCCCTAGGAAATCTCTGGGGATGTCTGTGAGGGATTTCATAAATTTATAAGTGAGATGGGATGACCCACCCTAACAGTTATGTAGATTGCACCACTCCATGGGCTGGGATCCCAAGCTGGGGGAAAAAAGAAGAAAGCAAGCTGAGCATCAGATCCATCATTCTCTGCTTCCTCGCTGTAGGTTGAAGGTGACCAACTGATTCAAGCTCCTGCCACCATGTTTTCCCCACCATGATGGACTGTAAATAACCCCTTCAACTGGAAACGGAAATAACCCCTTCTTTCCTTAAGTTGCTTCTTGTCAAGTATTTGAGCACAACAACAAGAAAGCAGCTAATACAAATATGCAGAGTACTAGGAAATGGGGGACAGGTGGTAAGAACTTAACAGAGGACGCCAAGGATCTTCTTTAAGAATTGTGACCATTTGATGACTTAACATAGGATCACAAAAAGTGAAGCGATTATGTGTTACTACAAAATTATACTTATTTTTGGTGTGGTATGTATATATGTGTGCATATGCTTGTGTATATACAGGTATTCATGCATATATGTGTGTGTAGAAGTCAAATGACAATGTTAGATGTCATTCTTAAGGAACATCATCCACCTTATATTGAGAGAGGGTCTGTCATTGGCCTGCAGCTTGCCAAGTAGGCTGGAGTGGCTGGCCAGCTAGCCCCAGGGATCTGCCTTTCTCCACCTCCCCAGCACTGGAATTATAAGTGGGTGTCATAAGTTTGTTGGGGGTTTTTTAGTTTCTTAATATTTGTGCATGCATTTTTTATTTATCTGAGAGAGAGGAAGAGAGAGAGAGACTGGGCATGCCACAATCTCCTGACACAAAAAAACTCCAGATGCATGCACCTTTTTCTGCATCTGGCTTTATGTGAGTACTGGGGAATCGAACCTGGGCCATTAGGCTTTGTATACAAGTACCTTTAACTGCTGAGCCATCTCTCCAACCCCTGTTTTTTTGTTTTTTTTTTTAACATGGCTTCTGAACTCAAACTCATCAGGCACTTTACCAACTGAGCCATCTTCCCAGCCACAAATTATATCAGTTTTTACATTTATTGGTTTTACCTCCTCAACTACTAGATTGCAATATTTTTGAGAGTAGAAGAGATATCTTTTGGTATCATAAAAAGAGCCAAAGTAGTTGGAGTTAGAAGACCTGTGTTTTGGGGACTGAGATGATTGCTAAATGGTTAGAGATGCATGCTTATAAAGCCTGCAGGCTGAGGTTCAATTCCCCAGCACCCTCATAAAGCAACTCACACACCAGACTCACATGTTTGTAGTGGCAGAAGATCCTGTCTCACAGCAAGTAGAACACAGACAATTCCTCTGATCTCCACACATATGTCATGGCACGTATACATCCATGCACACAAATGCACATGTTTTTTTTTTTTTTCAGAAAGAAGACCTGGGTTTGACTCTGCTGTTCTTTAACTGTGCAACCCAGGGAAAGTTAGTTAACTTTCTTGTATCTCAATTTTTAAATTTATAAACAGATATAATGTCCATCCTATCTACCTCCAAGAGCAATTATCAGGTAACGTATGTAGAGAGCTACATATTGGTGAATCCCTATTATTGGTCTTCTGAATTGGGCAAGCATGCTATGTGGACATTCTTTTTGTGACCTCGGCCTTTGCAAATCTTTGCTGATAAAGCATAATTACTGCCAGACATTTAGGATTACCTAATGTTTGTCCACTTAGCATGCTTGTGAAATTTAGAGGACCAATAGCGGGAATTTACCACCTACATAGTTCTCATAGATTACTTCACTTGATACTATTATCACTTTGAGAGCAGAGGCAGACTTCACCCCTTAATCAAGAGTGCCAGACATTTTGCCAGAAGTGGAGCCGCTGGGAGTGAGATCGTGCATCACAATACTTCTAACCCTTTCCTCCTCACATCTCTGAGCTTCTCTGAAGAAGTTAAAGAGACCGACAGGATTAGGGGTAAAGGAACAGGAATAGGATAGAGGATGTCAGGGACAGCTTTATAACCTCTTCCTTCCATGTTTACAGGAAACACAGTTACACCAAACAACTTAACCCCACTGGTGGTGAATGGGATGCTGGGGGAGTCAGTAACTCTCCCCCTGGAACTTTCAGCAGAAGAAGAAATCACTCTCATCATCTGGCTTCACAATGGAATAGCTATCGTTGTCATAAAGCCAAACAAGTTACAGACCCCACAATTCATAGTGTCTGACCTAAAGTGGGAAAGGCGACTGACCTTCACCCAGGCCTCCTACTCCTTGACACTCAACAACCTGGTGATGGCAGATGCAGGAAGTTACACCGCGCAGATCACCACCAAGCACAGTGTCCTGATCTCCAGCTACACTGTGAGAGTCTTCAGTGAGTCTGAATGTGGTGTCCACGTATGGATTCAAACAACCAAGGGCCACTGGGCATGGTTGCACTCACTTTTAATCCCAGCACTCGGGAGGCAGAGGTGGGAGGATCACTGTGAGTTTGAGGCCAGCCTAGGACTACATAGTGAATTTCAGGTCAGCCTGGGCTAGATGAGACCCTACCTCCCCCCCCCAAAAAAAATGGGGGCTGAGAGATGGCTCTGTGGTTAAGGTACTTGCCTTAAAACCTTAACAACCAGGTTTGATTCCCCAGTACCCATGTAAAGCCAGATGTACAAAGTGGTGCATGCATCTGGAGTTCATTTGCAGTGGCTAGAGGCCCTGGCATGCATGTATTCTTTCTCTCTCTTTCCCTGCCTCTTTCTCTCTCACTCTTCTCTCTCTCTCTTTGCATATATATATATATATATATATATATATATATATATATATATATATATATATATAACTTAGCAGTAATATTTTACAGGAGACTCAAACATTAAGTTGGCTACCAGACTAGGTAATTTTAAAGACCACTGATGTTCTGTACTTCGTATCAACTCAAGACTAAGTATAAAATTTACACAAAGTATAAAATTTACTTGGAGCCCTTTGGCCTAAGGGATGGTATCCAAAACATAAACAGTTAAAATAGAACGTCTCCATGAATTGGTTACATGTTAGCCATAGTATCCTCTCAGTATTTGATGAGTTTATGATATGTTTGATTACTCAAAGTCATATTCTTGAAATAACATGGCACAGAACAGGCAAATGTGATTAAAAAAAGGATGTCTGAAAAAGTTCCGATGATGAGATTCCAAGTAAAGGAGTGAGGGGGCCCTGGGAACACTGTGTTTGTTTCCTATTATTTCAACGTTCTACAAACCAGAGGTCTAAAACCAAGGTACGGATAGGACTGCCCTCTCACTGGAGGACTTAGAGGACTGTTCTTCACCTCTCTTCCGGCTGCTCTGACGTTCCTTGCGGTTCCCTGGCCATCAGCTGCTGCGTTCCCATCTCTTCGTTTATCACATTGTCTCCACTTTTCTATGCTTTCTCTTCTGTCTGTCTGATCCATCCTCTGCTCATCTCTCATAAGGACATGGCCCTCGATTTACAGTATACCCAGATAATCCAGGATGGCCTCATCATCTAATTTAATGCCTTTTACAAAGGCTTTCTATCCAAATAAGATGATATAGATTCAAGGGATTAGGATGTCTTTAGGTGTGTCATCATTCAAGCCACTGCAGGCATGACCAACCTGGCTCATCAATGAACATCAAAACGGTGTTATATGGGGTTAGACACATACAATGGTAAACCTGAGCTCAGAGCCATACCAGGCTCCATCATACTTGCTGAGACAACATTCCAACACTATTGAGAAGACCAAGCCTGACTTCTTCAACAACCATGTTCCTCGGCCTCAATGTCAACCCATCCATACTCAGGACTTCTTGAGGTACCTTCTCTTCAAAGACACACACATTAAAATGAAGTGTGAGCTACATCGACTTGTTTCTCATTAGTGCAAAGGAACAGCAAAGTATAAAATGTAGAGGATTTTTTGCTCATAGACAAGTTTGATGATACTGGTCTTAACAGATAAGTTGAAGCTGTATTCCGGGAATATGTGACCATGCCGACACAGATCTAAAATGAACTGGCTCCTTCCCTCAGCTACTCTATGAGCATCCCAGCCCTTCTCTCCATGATGACTCCAATCTGCATGCAAACAGTTGCACGTGGGAGAACCAAAGACCTAGCTTTTTGGCTAAAAGCTAAAAACAAAGGAAAACACAAATTCTGTGGTAAAAGCAGGAAATCCAGTGCCTTTCACTATATGTGATTCATCCTCTTGTTCCTTTTGCCCCTCTTCTTTAACCCCTCCATGTTAGCTCTCCGTAGGTTTGGATAAACCATCTGAAAGGTATTTTTTTGGAGCTCACCACAAGGCTGACCTTTTCTTTCCCATCAGTAGCTCTCAGCAGACACTAGTTTTCTGGGTGTTGAAGGTCCTCCACAGAATCTCTCCTTGGAGTGGGTCTGGTGAGACCATCATACTTCATGGTGACGTGCACACTGCCTGATGACTAGCATTTCTGGAAGATGCTGGTCAGTTCTGTCAGGAACTGATGGCAATGTCATCCCCGATGCACAGGTTATTGATTCCCAAACATTGACTAATCACTATATATGTGCTTGATCTTATAAACCAATGCCAATGAACTGGGAGTAACTGAATAGAGTTGAGCACTGGATGTTGAAGAGATGTTAGGTTTATTCATGGAATCAACAATATTTATTGCCATGGGTAATGTACATGGCACTCTTCTTTACAATTGAAATACAGCAGTGAACAAAACACAGACATTCTGGTTGAATAGAATCAAGTTTTAAATAACACATACAGTCTGCAAGCGAGTAATAAATGATGGAAGAAAGCCTCCCCCATGTCAGAGGAAAGCACACGAGGAGAGCGTAAAGGACATCGGAAATGCCAGAAGCAGGGAAAGTAAAACCAAAGCCTTGAGACTGGTAGGCAAGAGCACTAGCTCAGAGATGTACAGCCCAAGGGATCAATTTTAGAGGAAGTGGTCAGAAGAGGCCTCATTGAAAATATAACATATAACATGTTAGAGGGAAGGGAATGAGCCATGCAAATATCTGGAGGAAGAGCCATTTAGAACATGTAGCAAGACTCCCCCCCACCCCATGCTCAAGGAACACAAAGAACGCTGAACATTAAAGGCGCTTGCCTGCAAAGCCTAATGGCCCAGACATGATTCCCCAGTATTCACATAAAGTCAGATACACATAGTGGCCCCATGTGTCTGGAATTTGTTTGGAGTAGCTGGAGACCTGGATGTTTCTCTCTCTCTCTCTCTCTCTCTCTCTCTCTCTCTCTCTCTCTCTCTCTCTCTCTCTCTCCCTCCCTCCCTCCCTCTCATAAATAAATAAAATAGTTTTTTTTTAAAAAAAAAAAGAATGCTGAACATGAAGGAGCAGAATGAAAGGAACTCCGAAGAAAATGCTCAGAAGATTGCAGTTAGGCACTAAGTCTTTGGCTCCGACTGTCAGATGAGAGCCATCGAGGGTTTTGTAAGGATCTGATATAATGTGACTTATTGTTTAAAGGATTCCTTTAACTTCTCTGTTGACAAGCCAATGGACCAGTTGAGACGTCATTGCAATAATCAAGGCGAAAGTTGAACCTGGCTTGGACCACTGTGGGAGCAGTGGAGGGAGTGGGCTGAGGTTGGCATCTGAATATAATTTGAATGTAAAACCATCAGCATTTCCTGATGTGGGAGTATGTGATGAAGAAATGAGTCAGAGATGAGTCAAGCTTTTGCCCTGAGTCACTAGACGTAGGCAGTTGTCTTTAACGAAGGCAGAGAAGGCTTCAGGTTGAGCACCTTAGGACAAAATAGTTTGAGTCCTTTTGAAAATGTTAAATTTGATAGATATTCAAGTAGAAATATCAAGTGCAAGCACACATGCACATAAAATTAAGTTGGAAAAGATAACAAGATACATTTTTAGGGTCAGCCATGGACTTGGGATGAGATATGGCATTCATGTCAAATACTTACCACCCTCTGTTAGGCAATATTTCCTTTAATCTTCATGATTATCTGAAAAGTGTGCACCATTGCCTAATTTTCAAGATAAGGAAACCAAGCCCTGGAAATCACTTCATGTTTGTGTCATCAGTAGTGTTAGCCCATCCCAGCTTTTCCTAACTCCAAATCCAACACTCTTCTTACATATAAAAGCTCCATTCTGATAATATATATGACTGCATAACTCCTATTCATTTAATTAAGCTACAATCATTCCTCAATCTCTTCTAATCAAAGAGCTAGAGACACTCTTCTTTTCTGGATCACCGTTACTTCAAACCCTCGGGCTGACTAGATCCTTGTCTGGTCTTGCTGTCATGTCCTGACATTCTTCTAGGCAGATTGCTAGTCTTCGATCTCAGAAATGTCTGCATTTCATGTCATTTTGAATGACTAAATAGATTGCACCTCAGTGCTCCCTGGAACTGCCTGTTTGTTTCTGTCTTGAGGCTCTGAGCTTAGTCTCTAAATTGTTTTTACAAGGGACGGTGTCCAAGAGCTAGAAGAGGGACCCTACAGATAACCTGAAGCTCAGAAAGGTAAAATGACCAGCCCCAAATTACATACTAGCTGGTGACAACTAGTCTCTTCCTTCCATATCTGCATTGGTTACTCTCAGTCTCATACTGATGCATCTTTGCCTCTGCCACCCCAACCTTGCCACCATCCACTGGGTGATCCAAGCAGGCTCATTTACAGAATATTCAGACCCTAGAACATGGCGGATGGAATGCAAAAGTCACTGCGGTAAACGACGCTTTTCTTTGTGTATGTTCATGCAAGTGTAGTTTCCACGCATGTGCGGGTGTGCGTGCACATGTGTGCACATGCATATGGAGGCCAGAGGACAACTTCCGGTGTTATTCATCAGGAACGCCATCCACCTTTTTATTTTGAGACAGGGTTTCTTGTTGGCCTGGAGATTCTCAAGCAGGCTAGACTGGCTGGCCAGCTCACTACAGGGATTCACCTGTCTCCACTTTCCCAGCTCTGGAATTATATGCCAATGACACCATACCTGGGTTTTTTAAAATGTGGGATCTGGGCATTGACCTCAGATCTGGCTGAACCACCTCCCCATACATGAGGAATAGTTTAGACAGGTTGATGAACAAAGCTACGAGTTTTTTTTTTTTTTAATTTTTTTCAATATATTTTATTTATTCATTTTCAAGCAGGGAGATAGAGAGAGAGAGAGAGAGAGAGAGAGAGAGAGAGAGAGAGAGAGAGAGAAGCACCAGGGCCACCTCCTTGTGGGTCCGGCTTATGTGGGTCCTGGGGAACTGAACCAGGGGCCTTAGGCACTGGAGGCAAGCACCTTACCCGCTGAGCCATCTCTCCAGCCCAAAGCTACAAGTTTTTAACCAAAGTCTTTTCTCTGCACACAGGACCACTTAACTTACAAGTTACCAATCAGACTCAACTGTCTGGGAACGGGACCTGTGAGATCCACCTGACCTGCTCTGTGGAGAATTCAAATTATACTGTCTCAATCGGGTGGCAGGCCTCAGGAAGCATCCTTCTAAGTGAACCAAACCTCACAATCTCCTGGGACCCCAAGAATTCCAGTAAACAAAACTACACCTGCATAGCTGAGAACCCAGTCAGCAATGTGTCCTTCTCTGTCTCAGCCCAGAGTCTCTGCAAAGGTAACAGCCTACCTCGGGTCTCTCAACGAACCCCAAGCAGCTGTGGAGTGTTATAGCCTGTCTCCAAGGCCTTCCTGATTGCTGAAGCAGTGGGAGAAACCACATTCTGGCTGGGAGGGTGGAGGCAGACTCTGAGGATTGTACCTCCATTACCCACAGAACTTTCTCCTTCCTCTAAGTCCTTCCCCAAGAGAGACGCACATGGGAAGCTGAGATGGCTTCCTTCTTCTCTCTCCCAGTTCCCACCTCTCCTGCTGCTACAAGGGTGTTGTAGTCAGCTTTCTAGTTGCTGCGCAGAAAGAACCCAAACAAAAGCGGCTTGTAGAGGAATGGGTTTATTTGGCTTACGGACTCGAGGGGAGACTCCATCCTAGCAGGGAAAACGATGGCATGAGCAGAGGGCTGGACATCACCTCTGCCACAGCACTGTAAACAGCGGCAGGAAGGTGTGCCAAACACTGGCAAGGGGAAGCTGGCTTATAACCCCATAGGCAGGAAGGTGTGCCAAACACTGGCAAGGGGAAGCTGGCTTATAACCCCATAAGCCCGTCCCCAACAACACAGCTTCATCAAGGTTGTAAAACCCAAACTGCCATCAGCTGAGGATCGATCTATCAGAACACATTCAATTGTTTGTGGGGGACACCTGTATCAAACCATGACAAAGGGCTTCCATTCCTCAGAAAGCCCAGCAGAGCCCCAGAACTCTGGGTCCAGAGGACCCCATGCAACCCTTGTAGGTCCATCAGAACAGACTCAGGAGAGGACTGGGACAAGCACTCAGGGCCTTCCTCACTCCTTTTGTCTCAAGAACTACCTTTTCCTCTTTTCAGGTGTTTTAACTGAGGAAAGTCTACCCTGGAATAGTGCATGGATCATGATTTTGGCTTCTGTGATACTTATATTCATCACTGTATGGTTTTTTGTTTGGAGGAAAAGAACAGGCACGTTGTCTTTCTTCCTACTTGTATCTCTTTCAGGAGTGCAGGTGCTTTAGAGCCTGGGACCTCAATGGCCAAGGATCTCTTACAAATAACAGGAAGGAGGACATAAACTCTGGCTTCACTCAACCAGTCCCTTGGAATAACCCCTGGGATGTGACTATGTGCTTGTTAATGTCCTGAGGGAGGTGTCCTACCGGGAAAAGCAGGACCCAGCTTCAGGGTCCATCCACCCACCTGTCCCTTTATTTGGAGCCTGTCCCTTCTATCCCCAGGAGAGATATCTATTGTGGAAGGGGGGAGGAAGATCTGTCTCACTGAAGTTACATTTCAATCTCCTGATTTTATTTTTCAGATTCTCTTTCTTTTCCTACCCAGCCTGCTGGTGAGCATCCAAGCTTTTCACTGCCAAACTGCAAGTAGACAGGAAGAGATAAATGAAAGAGGAAGGGGGCTGGGCAGAGAGCTGGATAAGAAGAGAGCTGAGAAGGAGAACGCTACTCTTCAGATGGATCATCTAGTACAGGGAGATGATTTTATGCTGTGAGCCCTGTAGAGGCTCTCCCAGACATGTGAGGGACCTCACCATTTCCTATAGCAACGTCAAGGTTGCCCTCTTATTCTCCGATGGAGAATATAAGTGAAAGGATTTGTGGACTGTCCATTGTCACCCAGCAAGTTTAGGGCAGAGACAGGACTTGAGCATTAAATGCTCAAAACCAGATTGTGAGACCTATCATTGCTGTGAGCCAAGGTGTGGGCAATACAGTAGTGCACTACTGAGATGTGAACATAGGCTGTGAACTCAGATTGGCTTTGAGCATCATCCCATGGGAGATAAAAGCTATCATTGTTGAAGAGGGCATAAAGTTTGGGGACAGAAACAAGTTCCTTTCCTATAGCTTCCTGTGTGACTTAGAACAGTCAACTGAGCTTTCTGAGTGCAGTGCCTCAACTTGAAAAGAGTCCAGTCCATCTTTTGGGCCTCTGAAAGCAGCAGCTCCAAGAATACAATGGGTAGTAGTTGTTAGAATGGAAATGATCACCATGAGAGACCACTCGGAAAGGAAGGGCTTTAATAGAGGGAAAGGCGAGCCGCCCGGCTACTTTCACCAAAAGTGGAGAAAAGAGCAACCGGCAGGATCAGATCAGAGCTTTTAGGGAATACCAGGCTGGGGGAAGGGCCCAGGTGGCCTGGAATGGGGAAGGGATGTTCTTTTTTTTTGGGGGGGGGGGCTTTATAGGCTTTGGTTTTGATACTTCCCTTGAGGCTGGTTGGGGGAGGGGACCAAGGTGTTGCCTGAATTCCGACCTAACAGTAGTATTTAGTTCTCTATGTTAAGCTTAAGAGAATCAATGTAGCTCGGGTCAGAAGAACACCACCCTCCCACCTAAGAAATGAGGTCAGATATAGACGGCATGACTGAGAAAAACTCCAAAGACTGTCCCTAAGGAAGGGCAAGCTTGGAACAACTGCTTCTTTGGGGATAAAATGTGTTCTAGGGAAAACAAGATCCTGGAGGGAGGAGCCCCAGAGTCCTGTCACTGACATCACTTTTCTTTGTTAACAGCCACATCCTCACAGAGAATCGAGTATTCCTCGGGCTTTCCAGGGAGCACTGTGTATGCACAGGTCACTCATCCAAACCAGGTGAGTCCTCTCAGCTTGGTATTCCATTGCTGGTCCTGGTTTTCCTGTGATCACACAAATATCACCACAATCGTGACTGATCCAAGAGATATTCATGGTTGAAGAAGGAAATACCAGGGCTGAGAAGTTGTGTCTGCGGTTCTCTTGGCCCTAAAGGGAATACTCCTCCTGTCTTGCTTTCACTATCTCTAATGACTTAATGTACCAGTAGGTTTTGCCCTTTCCATGTAGTTACAGGCTGCCTAAAAATGCAAATTAGATCTTCCTCTCTCTTACTGAATAACATAGCAGGGTACTCAATAAATGCTTGCTGAACAGATCAGAGCTCTACAAGCTGGAGTTGTCAAAGGAGAGAATATCACCGCAGGTCTAGGTGTACCAGTGATACGGGTTACTTATAATTAATATGCAACACAGAGAGAGAGCTTTTGAATTCCCTCTCCCCTTAATCCGAGTTCGTGTCCTCCGATGTACAAAGAATTATACACAGGGACAAGAATAATTCTTAATTACACATTTATTCTGAAACTTAATTGATTGGGAAAAGGAAAATGGGATGTAAAGGTCGACCAGCCACCGCGTGGTCTGTGAGGCTCATAAAACATACAGAAAAGTGCATAAAATCACCAAAAAGTGAAGAAAAGAAATAGCACACATGTTGAAGAAATTTTCCCTTCCCCCTCCCCCTCCCGGTTTCTGAGCGAGCGCTTCCCAGCCCAGACAGAAGGGCCAAAGCCCTGGGAGCAGGACTTTTAAGGATTTCCTTGCAGGGGGGAGTGGCAAACCTTGGCCTGGGAATGTCATGTGACAATGAGGTCATCTGTCTGAAGCCACACTCCTATTGACCTGTGGGAGGGTCTTTTCTCCTAATCCTTCTCACTAGGAGAGCTCAGAGTAGTCTGTCAAGAGGGGTAGAAGGGGAAGAATTTGCAGCCCCTCTGCAATAAGGGAAACTGAATTTCCCTACTCTTTCCTTCTCCCAGCGACATAACGGATGGCCTAGGTCAAGCAGCAAGAAAGTCTCTGTCACTCCTCTGCTGCCACTACTCCTAAATAAAGCAACTCTGGTGGCAGGTTTCTAAATAACCCTAGACATTCTGGAAAGCCAGTTCTCATACCTTCTGAGAAATAAACAGAGACCTTGGCATTCTCAAAATGATGGAAGCAATGGACCCGCTAGATGTCTTGGCTCCCCTAAACAAACCCCTCTGGCCCAGCCTGTGAAGTAGGCGCCTTGCAGAGGTGATCATCCTTGGTCCATTTCCATTCCCAATTCCTGTTGAAGGCATGCTGAGTCACTATCCAACAAACCCAAAACACTAACCTCCAGCCAATCTGCTAGCTTCTTTAGCAAAAGCATTGTACTTTGGAGAACTTCTGAAGCCTTAATCCTTCTCCAAAGAAAATCTTTATTCATTGAAAGTGTCAAAATGTATGAGCAGGTTCATCTAGGAGTCTTCAGACTTCTGCTGCTACGACTGCACTGTATCCCACAAAGATTACTTTTCTATGGGTCCCTGATACTTGAGGACACTTTGACAACCTGGTGACCAGGCTATTAGAATAACAGGGACATACAGAATAGGCAAAGTGGACAGCTCTATGTATAGATAGTAAAATACAATAACCACCTGGCATATAAATTCTTAATAAGAGGAGAACATTTTAGGGGAGTAGATGAGAAGAGAAGGGATAGAGTAGTATTTGAGAGTCAGATGTCGGCCCACAATGCTTCCCTCCCTTCATGCAAGACTGCCTGTCTGTCTCTCTTGGGTTCCTCAGTGCTTTGGTTTGCTGGAGAGTTGCTCTTCTACTTGGGGCACAGGAAATGACACTGAAAACTTCACCGTCCAACCTGGTGGAGCTTGAATGTCACCTACTCTTGGTAAACGCTCTCTGGTCTTCCTCACAAAGAAAGTTCACATGACTCTCTCTGTTAACACACTGCCATCCCCAAGAACATAGCTTAACATGAACTTCTTTGTTTCTGTATGAGCCAAGTGCATATGACCTGGTTTGTTTTTTACAGAAAATGGAAATCCCAACATCTTCAAAAAACAATGGTTCCGTGACAGTTTACTCCATGATTAATGTTTCAAGGGAGGTAAGCCCATGATTATTCTATATTCTTACTCTTCTTTTTTTTTTTTCGTTTTGTTTTTTGGGGGTTTTTTTTTTGTTTGTTTGTTTCAATTTAGGGTCTCACTCTAGCCCAGGCTGACCTGGAATTCACTATGTAGTCTCAGGGTGGCCTTGAACTCACAGCAACCCTCCTACCTCTGCCTCCTGGGATTAAAGGCGTGGGCCACCACGCCCAGCTCTTACTCTTCTCTTTAGACCTTTAATTTTGCAAATAAAATAAAAGGACTGTCTTACAAATGTCCAAATACCAACAGGTTTTTTTTTAAGCCTCAGGACATGCTAAATGAATGTAAGAGGTTGTCTTGTTTTAGGATCAGCCTATTTGTTTTTTAATGTAATCCTGCCACCATTGGGGCTCTCCTGTGCTCTGAAACCATTAGAGGGGAGGCTGAGGCCTTGGTCTCTATTAACCTATTTCCTTTCCTTCTTTTCCCCATAGAATAAACCCAGGGAAACTGCTCCTCACAATGTCAGGCAAGCTGCTAAAAGACCTTAAAGAACTTTAAGACCAGCACATCTGCTGATCCCAAGAGACAGCAAAGAGAAGTATGGTGTTCTTCTGGAAACAATCCAGGAATGTAGGATTATCACTTCCAGTCCTTCAGACTTGATCCAGTTTACCTACGTCAAACACCACAGGAGTAGCAGCATCTCCAGCATATAATCCAAAGAATGGTTTCCTGTCCACTCCAGGATAAAACCTGCTTCATTAATACACCTGTGTGCTACTTTCTCTTTGATAACTGAATGATCAGAATTACAGGTGACAGATTACAATTGAGCAAGTTTCCGTTTAGAAAACAGCAGGATGTGACTCATTGGAGAGAGAAGAGTGTTCTGATTAAATGTGGAGTGCCTGGAGTTGGGTGAGCCCACGCTGGAATCCTATACATTATTACTACACATACTACCGGGGACATTTCCTAACCTCCTGGAACTCTAATTCACAGACTGAAAAAGAGGAGGATAACTATTTTATTACTGTAACCCTAACATCTAGTATACTGGAAGTGTTAAATATTTTAATTAAATAAATGAATATATAACAGGGTTATATGAGAATTGAATAAGACAATACAGTTGGCTCTTTGTAATTGTGGGTTATACCTCTGTGTATTCAATGAACTGCTAATTGAAACTATTTGGAAAAATTGCATCATATAATATATATATGTGTGTGTATACATGTACATATATATACTATATGTATAATTATATTCATACTTTTTTCTTGTCACTATTCCTTAATATAGGATAATAACCATTTATATCATATTAAGTATTGTAAGTAAGCTATCAACTATTTATAATACACAGGAAGTATATATAAGTTCTATACAAATATACCATTTTATGTGAGCAACTAACTGTATAGCTAAAGCACTTAACATAGTGTCTAGCACATAACAGAGTTCAAGAACTGCCAGCATTATTGTTAGTGTTGCCTGGTGTGGTGGAGCATGCCTACAATTCTAGCACATGAGAAGTAGAGGGAGGAAGATGAGGAGTTAAAGGTCACCCTTAGCTACATAGAGAGTTTGAAGCAGCCTGGGTTGTATGAGATCTTGTCTCCAGAAAGAGAAAAGGTTGTTATTATTACTGATGTTATTGTTATTATTACATAACTTTTCCCTGAGTCAGAATCTTTTCATACACTTCCCCATACTTCCCATTCACACACACACGCACACACACAACACACAGTATTGGTTTCCTATTGTGCTTATTATGACTCATTCCTTGGCCCATCCTTTTAGTGTAAATATGGGTCAATTTGATTTGGTCATTATGAGAATGTAAAATACATAGTCAACAAGTGACTATTATTACATTTCTTTTCTCATGCAACTTTTTGGCTTTCCTGTAGTTAATTTGTTTCCTTGGTTTTCATCGAACAGTCACCTTGCTATATCTTCCATTAACTTTATAAAATAATTCAGAGTGTAACTCTCCACCTAGTGAAGTCTGTTATCAGCCTTACCGTCTTCTACATCCCCCTTGGAGCTTCTAACCTTCTACTCCACCCTGAGCTGGCTACTTTCTATTTCTGAAGTACAGCAATTGACTTGGCATTTCCCTCTACTGTCACCTTGGATATCCCTTTACCTTTCAACTCTATGAAATACTTTAACTTTTCATTTCTTCTACATATATTTGAAATACTTAGTGTCAATAGTAATATTCTGTGTTTTTTAAATCAATTTTTTAGGTTTAAAAACCCAGGGCTATCAGAGGGAGCCCACCTACTAGAATCCATGTAACAAAGATAAGTGAGGATTCCAAGATTCAAAGAGAAAGGATGAGAGAATCACAATGGGAAGAAACTGAAGAAGTGAATGAAAACAGAAGAAGAAAAAAAATCATCAAAGCTATTTTTCTTCTTTTTTTTTTTTTTTTGTTTTTTTGAGTTGATACAGGTCTCATATAGACCAGGCTGACTGTGAGCTCACTATGTAGCTAAGAATGACCTTGAACTCCTGATCCTCTGGCCTATATATCCCAAGTGCTAGGCTAATAAATTAATCTTAAATACTGTCAACTAATGACATTATGACTAATGCCAGAGGATGAGACAGAGAAAAGAAAGCTCCTAAGAAAGAGAGGTTTCCAGGAAGAGAGTCATGGGAGCTTTAAAGAAGAAAGGAGGTTGTTGCACATCTGTGTGTGTCGCACATCTGTGTGAGATGCCTAAAGCAGAGTGGTCCCCTAAGTTTCATTAAGTAAGCTCGTCCTAAGTTTCCTCACTTCTCTTGGCCTCTTTTATGACACCTGTCTCATATTTGTGTACCTGGATGCTGCTAACTGGACATCTCTTAGCCACAATCACCCTAAATCTTGCTCTTCTCTCTCCCTTTGTTTCCATATACCAAATATGATTAAAAATCTTAATGAACCAAGGAAAGAATAAAACTTTTTTGTTTATTTGTTTGTTTGTTTGTTTTGAGGTAGGGTCTTGCTCTAGCCCAGGCTGACATGGAATTCACTATGTAGGTTTGGGGTGGCCTCAAACTCACAGAAATCCTCCTACCTCTGCCTCCCAAGAGCTGGGATTAAAGATGTATTCCATCAAGCCTGGTTTGAGAACAGCCATTTCACAGCCCTCCAAGGATCTGATGACAATCTAAATCACAGAGTGAATTCATGGCACATTAAGAGAAAAGGGAAAGAAATTTGAACAACTTCTTGGGATAGAGACCTTCAAGGAAAGAAAGGCATGAGAAAGGATCCTGCCTATAGTATAGGGAAAAATATAGTTTCATAAGGTACAGTCAATATTACATATATGATAAATATAATTACAATTTACATGTAATTATAATTTATTAAAGTTACTAATGCATAGAAGTACAGTTAGTTGGTAATTGTGACACTTTTGTGCACATATATATTGTGTTTTGATATACTTACCCTCCCAACTATACTCTTTCATCCCTTCCTCTTTCTTTCTCCCCTTTGCTCCTTTACCCTTCCCTAAGTGTCATTCTGTTTATTTCAGTAGTATTACCTTTTTATATTTAGAAAGCAAAATTTAGCTGGGTATGATGGTGCATGGCTGTAATCCCAACATTTGGGAGGCAGAGGCAGAAGGATCAGGTGTGCAAAGCCAGCCCCAGCTAAAAATAAACTCAAGA
>PVHP010020183.1:0-30951 GCA_004024765.1 Zapus hudsonius | reverse complement strand
TTCATGTCAATCGTCTCTGTTTACTCCAGCTGTTGTTGATCAGTTTCCCCTGGCAGCCTGTGCAGTGCCTTCCAGCACTACACTAACTGCCTTCTGGGGGCTGGATACCATTCCGGACGTTGAAGGGTTTCTCGATGCTGATCGATGCAGTCTGTGGTTTCTTCAGTAACAGGGTTTTGCCTCAGGCCTGGGGAGAGCAGTCAAGAGCTTTGACAGAATTCTGTCTTGTTGTTGGAAATTCATGAGTCACTTTGGTCAACAGCTCAGTGAGGGAAGGAACCAGTAGTTGGAACCAGAGGTTGTCAGGCTGATCTAATTATTCACAGGCTTAGACTATCTCCCCTACTACTCATGTCACCTCTTGCCAGGCGACGCTCGCTACTTTCTCAATAGGCTACAGTATGCTCATAAGGATTTTATAGTTTTGAATCTAATATGGCTTATCCTAATGCTTATGCCCTTCCCCTCCCACCATCCCTTACCCCTCATTCATAACGTCTCACTTCTTTCTACTAGTCTGCATAAAGAAAACGGTTATCCTGGTTAAGGACCACATATGAGGGATGCAGGGATGGTTCAACATACGGAAGTCAATAAATATAATTCACCACATTAACAAACTCACCCACAAAAACCACATGGTCATCTCAATTGATGCAACGAAGGCTTTTGACAAAATTCAACATCTCTTCATGTTCAAAACCCTGGAAAGAATAGGCATAGACGGCCTATTCCTCAACATGATAAAGTCAATATACAGAGCTCCTAAAGCACAAATTATTCCTCAATGGGGAATGACTCAAGGAGTTCACGCTTAACTCAGGGACAAGACAGGGATGTCCACTCTCACCACTGCTATTTAACATAGTGCTTGAAGTTCTAGCCCAAGCAATAAGACAGGAGAATAGCATAAAAGGGATACAAATCGGAAAGGAAGAAGTCAAACTATCCCTCTTTGCAGATGACATGATCTTCTATATATCAGACCCAAAAAGCAGTATTAGTAAACTCCTGAAGGTGATCAATGCCTTCAGCAAAGTGGCAGGATACAAAACTTCTTTAATTGTTCTATTCATTCTTTCTACCTGACCTGAACTCTGGGGTGTATATGCACAATGTAGCTTCCAATTTATCCCCAATAACATGGCCACTCTCTGACTCACCTGAGAGACAAATGCAGGCCCATTATCTCTACCCAGATATCTAGACATTCCATACCTGGGGAAGATTTCTTCCAATAATTTTTTGGTTACCGTGGCTGCAGTTTCTCTTTGGGTAGGAAATGCTTCTGTCCACCCTGAGAAAGTATCAACAAAGACTAACAGATATCTGTTATTATATAGTCCAAGTTTTACCTATGTGAAGTCAATTTCCCAGTGTTCTCCTGGTCATTGTCCTCTTTGACTATGCCCAGTAGGCAGCTTAAGATGCTGAGCGTTCACCTGTGCACAAACTTGGCAATGATCAGTTATTAATTTTAACAGTTGTTCCCTCCCTGGAATATAATAGGAGTTTTCTTCTTTATTTAATAGCTGACTTATCTTTCTGTAGCTGAGGTGGGTTAATTTATGCAGATCAGAAATGAGGATTTTAGCCATGGCTTGTGGCAACACAGTCTTTCCTTGATATTTCCAGGTATTTGATTCCTTGTCAAAATCAGCCCCCAGCTTCTGTATTATTTCTAAGTCATAGTGTTTATATGGCCATTCTGGTCTCCAGCCAATTAAAGGGAGTTAGGCCTCTATAGTCATTTGGGTTGGGCCCAGTGCAGCTTGGCGTGCTGTCTCATCTGCCATGCGTTTCCCTTTTGCCACTGGGGAGTCCCCTTTTTGGTGACCTGGGCAATGGACGATGCTGACCTTTTTGGGTAGCAGTAGGGCCTGGAGGAGGTTTAATATTTCCTCCTTATGTTTGATTTGCTTTCCCTCTGAGGTTAAGAGTTCTCTTCTTCTATAGATCTCTCCGTGGACATGAGCAGTGGCAAAGGCATATCTACTATCAGTGTAGATATTAATTCTTTTGTTCTTTGCCCTCTTTAAGGCCTCAGTTAAAGCATAATCTCGGCCTCTGGGCTTGGGAGGCAGTGCACTAACCCAAATGACAGATTGTCCATCTACCACCACTGCCCCGGCCTTATGTTCTCCCTCTAGGAGGTAGCTGCCCCCATCGGTGAACCAGGTCTGCGCATCTGTCAACGGCACATCTGAAAGGTCTGAGCGAGTCCCATGCACTTCAGACAGGATCTGTTGGTAATCATGCAGAGGGGCCATACCTGTCCCCTGACCGGTGTCAGGGAGAAACGTAGCCAGGTTTAGGGTGGTTGCCGGTCCAAATTGAATACGCTACTTGTGTAGGAGCAAAGAGTGGTAATGTGTCATTCGGGCATTGGACATCCATCTCTCAGTCGGCTGTCTGATTATGGTTTCGACAGTGTGAGGTGTTATTATGGTGAGTGGCTGCCCGAGAGTCAGTTTGTGGGAGTCTTTTAACAGAGTAGCAATGGCTGCTACCATACAGAGGCATGGTGGCCAACCGGCCGCCACATTGTCCAATTTTTTTGATAAATATTCAATGGGCCTTTTCCAGGGTCCCAATTTCTGGGTCAGCACTCCTTTGGCGATGCCCCCTTTTTTATCTATGAAGAGTTCAAAGGGCTTAGTGACATCAGGTAGTCTTAAAGCAGGAGCACTCAGGAGGGCCCTCCTTTATTGGTGAAGGCTTGCTGTTGTTCCTCTCCCCAGGTGAAGGCCACATTTTGTTTGGTTAGAGGGTACAGGGGATCGGCCATCTCTGCAAACCCGGGAATACATAGTCTACAAACTCCCGCTGTCCACACAAATTCTCTGACCTGTTTAGGATTTTCGGGAGCTGGAATCTGGGATATAGCTTGTTTTCTTTCCTCTGTCAGCCACCTCTGCCCATCTCTTAGAATATATCCCAGAGAAGAAACCTCCTTTTTGCATATTTGAGCCTTTTTTGCAGAGGCTCTATACGCCAGGACACCTAGTGTCCTGAGTAGTTCTTTGGTGCCTTCAAGGCAAGTCTCCCTATCTGGCGTGGCTAGTTGCAGATCATCCATGTACTGCAACAGAGTCAGATGGGGATGGCCTTGTCTGAAAGGGGCTAGATCCTGGTGTAGAGCCTCATCAAACAGGGTTGGGCTGTTTTTGAACCCTTGGGGTAGTCGGGTCCAAGTCAGCTGTCCTGATAGCCCCTGTTCAGGGTCCTTCCATTCGAAAGCAAAGTAAGGCTGACTTATGGGACTGAGTTTTAAACAGAACAAGGCATTCTTTAAATCTAAGATGGTGTACCAGGTATGAGTTGGGGGTAGTGTACTGAGAAGATTGTAGGGGTTAGGCATAGTCGGATGTATTTCTTCAACTCTTTTATTTACCTCCCTTAAGTCCTGGACTGGTCTATAATCCCCATTCCCTGGCTTCTTTACTGGTAACAATGGAGTATTCCAGGGTGAATGACAAGGTTGTAGGATGCCAAGGTCCAGAAGCCTTCTTATGTATGGTTTTATCCCTTCTTTAGCCTCATCTATCATTGGATATTGCTTAATTAATATTGGCACTGCGGTGGGTTTTAAGGTAACCACAATGGGTGCCTGATGTATGGCTAGTCCTATTCCTCCAGTCTCTGCCCATGATTCGGGGAATTCTTTTAGCCAATGAGAGTTTAGGCTTGATTCTGCCCCTGCCTCTTGAAACAATCTGTGTTCATCTTCTAATTTAATAGTTAGTATTTGAAGGGGTCTTCCTTTATTTCCCCGAACAGTGGCGCTCCCAGCGTGGAATTGAATGTGAGATCCTACCTTGGTCAGAAGGTCCCTTCCCAATAAAGGGTAGGGGCAGCCCAGTACCAGCAGGAAGGAGTGAGTGATGGTACCTGAGGCCAGCTGGGCTCTCCTCTCAGTTGTCCATTTCTAAAATTTTCCACCTGTGGCTCCTTGGACCCAAGCTGTTTTCAAGCTTAAAGGTCAGGACAGAATGTTGGGCTCCAGTATCTATTAAGAAAGTGACAGGTTACCCCCCAACTTTTAAGGTTACCCGCGGTTCAGAGGGGAGCTCCTGGCCCTGACAGTCCTAATCTTCCAGTGACAAGACTTTGGTTCTAGGGAGCCCCTTTGGCCTTTGGGTGCACTCCTGGATATGATGTCCTTTCTCTTTGCAATATGCACAAGTGTTCTTCTTTGCGTATTCTTTTGCCCAGTGGCCTTTCTCTTTGCAATAGGCACATTGGTCACAGTTAAGGTGGGGCTGCATTCTATCTCTCCCCTTATTACTCTGGCTTTCCTGCACAACAGTGGCCAGTATCCTAGTTAACTCTTTATTTCTCTGCTTATCTCTTTCATTTTCCCTGTCCTGCAACTTTCTAAGTCTTTCATCTCTTTCTTCTAGAGTTTCTCTTTTATTAAATACCTTTTCTGCTTTTCTCACCAAATCCTGGAGGGTATAACCTTGTAGTCCCTCCATCCTCTGCAACTTTGCCCTTTTATCTGGCGCAGACTGATATATGAAGGCCATAGAAATGTTCCCCCGATTCTCGGGCGATTCAAGGTCAAAGGGGGGTATACATCCTGTAGCCTTCTTTCAGCCTTTCTAGGAATGCTGCCGGACTCTCGTCTAACCCTTGGGTGATTGATCTTACCTGTGCCAAATTGGTGGGCCGTCTGCCTGCTGCTTTGAGGACAGCTAGGAGAACCTGGCGATAGACACAGAATTCCTCCCTCCCCGCCTGAGTGTTATAATCCCAATTGGGGCGGATTAAAGGAAAAACAGCATCAATCTCATTTGGTAGTTGTGTCGGTTGTCCATTGTCCCCTGGAACATTTTTGCGAGCTTCCAGGAGGACTCGCTGTCTTTCTTCCGACGTAAGGAGAGCCTGTAAAAGCTGCTGACAATCATTCCAAGTGGGTTGATGTATCAGCAAAATAGACTCTATCAAACTAGTTAAGGCTATGGGATCCTTAGAGAAAGGGGGATTACGGTCTTGGTCTTATCAATTATCGGGTAGAGGGAAGAGGTAGTCGTAGGAGTTGGAGCAGGAGTGAGGGGATCAGGCTAGAGGGGAGCACGAGGGAGTTTAGGTGGAGCAGGTCTCGAGGGGGAGGGGGAGGGGTAGATGAAGGGAGCCAGCCAAGCAGTCAGATTAGTGACTAAATCTTCCCAGGTGACAATGTATGGCACTTGATCTGGATGAGCCAGCGGTCCTCAGAGGAAAATCTTGTCTTTGACCTGTAAAATAACAGATTTGTTAAAAGTACCTTCCTTTGGCCACCCCACATTAAAAGAGGGCCATTCAGTGGTGCAGAGAGAGAGTAATCCACTTTTTCCTTCTGATCTTCACTGATAAATTATGAGCTCTTTTTAAAGTTTCTCTCCAATGGTCTATAGTTAGCCTCAAAGGGGTGCTATGTGACTGACCCATTGCAGGCGCAATTAACACAAAACAAATACAAAGACACAGACTGTCATTTAGGGCCAGAAGCCATGCCGCATACGATTGTCGTAAAACCGTAACGAAATAATCGGAGACGTTGGAGGAATCCCTAAGTCTCCGGGGAGGAGGACTGCCCTAATGTCCTTCCCCCCTTCAGACAGCCCATGGAGCTTCCTCCAGGGCGAGGAGTCAGAGAGTAAATGGGTCTATCAACCCCTCCCTAAACTCCGTTTCAGAGCCGTACGGTACAGACAGGAAGAACAATATAAAATGCCGGCTGGACTTACCTCCCGATGGTGATGTATATTTGAGTCAAGGGTCGCTCAAATACCAGAGGAGCCTCCAAAATGAAAGACCCCCAAGGACTTTCTACGGAGAGCCTACCCCAAGACGCAAACAACCACACCAGCAGATGAAAAGCAAGAGGATTTTTTTTCCCCTTCGGCTGTGCAGACGGGCTCCCAGACCGATGAGTGCCAGAGAGCCCTGAGGAAGAAAAGCTTCGGGTATTTATAGGCAAGAACCACAAAATTATACTACAGCTCAAACCACAGGACGTTTCATATTTCCATTGGTTCTTTTGTCCTTATCTGTACAATTTTGATTAGTTATCCAGTTGGTGCCTGGTATTTGCATTTCATATTCCAGGAACAGTCATATTTTACCTTTTATGGAGTGTTCAGTTTATGACTGGGACCTCCCACAGAAGGGGAGGGGGAGTGAGCCAGGAGAGGTTCTTTGTTCTTTCATATATGGGCTGTTTTATGAAATAGAGTCAGTTTTACAAAATGGATTCTTCAGCGACAAAATGATTACAATCAACAGAGTGGGTGTAGCTAAGGGGAGGCTTTTCTCAGCACCCCCCCTACATTCACATGGGGGGGCCAAAGAGAGTAAGGTATGGGTCTGTGACGGGAGGAGGGCCTAGCCCAGAGTCAATTGGGGTTGAGCAGAGTACCAGAGTTAAGGCGATGAACACAAAGCTTGAAGGGATTCTCAGTCTTTTCCAGTTTCCATTCTGGTTCACGTGGAGGTGCAGGTTTGACGTGGGATGTGTGGGTTTGACGTGGGATGTGTGGATCCAAGGGGTGATACCATCAACCTTCACTGCAGTTGGAGTGGTCAGAAGCACCAAGTACTGTCCTTTCCTCTGTGGTTTCAGTCTATGCATCTGGTGTCGCCACATGTAGATGGAGTCTCTCACCTGGAAGTGATGGGGAACTCGAGTCTCTCCAGGCTGATAGGCCGCTGTCAACTGCTTCCAAATAGGCATGCAAAGGGTTGAGAGGCAATGAGCTCAAATCAGCTAGCGGAGTTAGTTTCCGAGTGGGTGGTGGTGCCTCATACAGGATTTTAAAAGGAGTAAGGTTAAGAAGAGAGGAAGAAGGGGTGTTTCAAGCCCGGAATAAAGCTTAAGGTAGGAGCATAGTCTAATCTTTTATGCCAGTCTCCGTAGTCAATTTAGTTAAGGTCTCCTTAATTGTTCTATTCGTCCTTTCTACCTGTCCTGAGCTTTGAGGTCGATATGCACAATGTAGTTTCCAATTAATCCCCAGTGTCCTGGCCAATCCCTGATTTACCTGGGCCACAAACGCCGGTCCATTATCAGGCCAATACCTGAGGAAATCCAAAGCATGGAACGATCTCCTCTAGAATTTTTTTCACTACTGTAGAGGCGGTTTCTTTCTTCGTGGGGTAGGCCTCTGTCCATCCTGAGGAAGTATCTAGAAACACTAGGAAGTTTCTAAGTCTATATTTGGCTGGTTGTATTTCAGTAAAATCCACCTCCCAATATTGCCCAGGCCGGTCCCTTCTGAGTCTCTTCCCTCTCAGGACCTTGGACAGGTAAGCATTCACCATCTGGCAGGCCCTGCAGGAGATTACTATTTGTTCAGCTATCCACCTGATTTCTGCAGGTGCCAGGGATGATTATTGTCCTTTTAACAGCTCTTGCATCTTTCTTGCCCTAGGTGAGTGAACTGATGGATCTGTCGAAGATGTGTTTTGACAGATTGTTTATTGAGGTTTGGATCATCAGGGCTTTCTGCACCGTCAACTGGAAGGTCAGCTGCCTATTCCTCAAGCAATAATGCCTGAGGGCTTGAGTCTCTTAGAGAAACTGCTCGGGCTTCCTCATCTGCTCAACGATTCTCTGTTGCTACAGAGTCCGTCCCCCTCTGATGGCCAGGGCAATGCACAATGGCCAATTCAGTAGGCAGCAAAACGGCTGCCAACAACTTAAGTATTTCAGCTTTATATTTAATTTCTTTCCCTGCTGAAGTAAGCAGTCCCCTTTGTTGATAGATTGCCCCATGAACTTGGGCTGTAGCAAAAGCATAGCGGCTGTCTGTGTAAATGGTAGCTCTTTTCCCTTCTGCCAGCTCCAAGGCTTTTGTGAGGGCTATGAGTTCAGCCCTCTGGGCCGAAGTGCCCTCGGGTAAACCCTCTGACCAAATGAGGTCGGTTTCATTCATCATTGCCGCCCCCGCATACCGCTTACCTTCCATAATGAAACTACTGCCATCTGTGAACCAGGTCACTTCAGGATTGATTAATGGTCTGTCCTTCAGATCATTGTGGATCCCAGTTTACTCTGTGTTGCAGTCAGCTTTCTAGTTACTGCCCAGAAAGAACCCAAACAAAAGTGGCTTGTGGAAGAATGGGTTTATTTGGCTTATGGACTCGAGGGGAGACTCCATCCTGGCAGGGAAAACGATGGCATGATCAGAGGGCTGGACATCACCTCTGCCACAGCACTGCAAACAGTGGCAGGAAGGTGTGCCAAACTCTGGCTAGGGGAAGCTGGCTTATAACCCCATAAGCCCGCCCCTGACAACACAGCTTCATCGAGGTTGTAAAACCCAAACTGCCATCAGCTGAGGATTGATCTATCAGAACACATTCATTTGTTTGTGGGGGACACCTGGATCAAACCATGACACTCTGCTAGTACGTCCTGGCAAGTGTGCAGTACTGGTTCTTCCGTTTCTTCTGGGAGCAGGGTTGCAGGGTTGAGTATGGATGGGTTTCCAAATGTTACTCGGTTGTTGTCTAGTAAGATGCTCTGATAGTGAGTAATATGAGCATTTGACAACCATCTATCCTGGGGTTGCCTAATTACACTTTCCAGAGTATGAGGAGCCACAAGTATTAATTTTTGTCCCAAAGTGAGTTTGTCAGAATCCTTGTCCAACAGTGCTGTGGCTGCTATGGCTTTTAAACAGCGGGGCCACCCGCTAGCTACCGAGGCCAAGTGTTTTGACAGATAGGCCACAGGCCTTTTCCATGGTCCCAGGTCCTGAGTTAGGACTCCCCTAGCCACCCCGTTTTGTTCTTCCACATAGAGTGAAAGGTTTATCTATATCCGGGAGTGCCAGTGTTGGAGCTGATAAGAGAGCTCGTTTAACATTTTCAAAGGCCTGTTGTTGTTCTGGGCCCCACAAGAATTCTGTATCCACACATACTGTTGTAAGCATAAGAATTTAAAAAAAAATCTGTATCCCCTTTGGTTAGAGGTGTAGTCAGGGTTGCAAACCCTGGAATCCACAGCCGACAAAACCCGGCAGTCCCCAAGAACTCACGGAGCTGCTTTCTAGAGGTGGGGACTAGGATTTGAGTCACAGTTTTCTTTCTGGCCTCTGTCAGCCAGTTTTCCATCCTTGTTGGAGTACCCTAGAAAAGTCACTTTTCGCTTATATAATTGTACCTTTTTCACAGAGGCCCTATAACCCAATTTTGTTAATTCAGTCAATAAGGAGCGGTTCCCTTTCACATTCTTGTTTATTGCAAGCTGCTAATAACAAATCATCTACATATTGAAGGAGAGTAACTTCTGGGTGCTGAGTCCTAAATGATCTTAAGTCCTGGTGTAGGGCCTCATCGTGGATGGTAGAGGAATTTTTAAATCCTTGTGGTAAACGGGTCCAGGTTAATTGTCCTGAGATCCCAGCCTCAGGATCAGTCCATTCAAATGCAAATAGAGATTGACTAGTGGGATGCAGTCTGAGGCAGAAGAAAGTATCCTTTAAGTCTTGCACAGTGTAGCAAGTCTTATCAGGACCCAGGGTGCTCAGCAAATTGTATGGATTAGGCACTTTAGGATGTATTTCCAGCACCCTATTATTTACTTCTCGTAAGTCCTGCACCAGCTGGTAGTCCCCAGTTCCCGGCTTTTTAACTGCCAGTAAGGGTGTGTTCCAGGCTGACTGGCAGGGCAATAGGACTCCCTGCTGCAAAAATCTCCTTATATGGGACCTGATGTCTTCCCTTGCCTCCTTGAGAGGAAGCATAGTGACTGGGATCGGACAAGGACCTAAGTTTAGGTCCGGGTGTAGGAAAGGTGTAGGAAACCCATGGTGGGGGGTTCTCACAGAGATCTTGCCATACCAGTATATATGGCTGCTGATCTGGATGGCCAAGTTGCCCAGGTTGAAACAATTTGTCCCTAACCTTCCTAATGAGAGTCAAGTGAAACGATCCTTCAGGTTGCCAGTTTATTCCCAGGGTTGGCCACTTGGCTGAGCAGAAAGTTCACCACTTCTCTTTCTTAATAATGAGAGAAAGATTATGAGCCCGGCTCCTGACCTCAGACCAATGGTCCAAGGTTAAGGTCAATGGAGTGGACACAGACTGTTTCATTTCAGACTAAAATATGACAAGGAACCTCACAGCCGTTAACACCAGAAACCAGAAACTATGCTGGTGGAGGCTCACGCCCCACAGCCAAACACCAGAAAACCAGAAGCTATGCTGGAGGCTCACGCCCCACAGCCAGACACCAGAAAACCAGAAGCTATGCTGGAGGCTCACGCCCCACAGCCAGACACCAGAAAACCAGAAGCTATGCTGGAGGCTCACACCCCACAGCCAAACACCAGAAAACCAGAAGCTATGCGATCGCAAACAGAGTGAAAAACAAAAGGCGCCAGGAAGAAAAATCAGACTTACCCAAGGAGGGTCATGGCTGGGCTTTAGTTGGTGAGGGGGCTCACTCAGGATCTCGGTGGGACCTCCAAGATATAAGACCCAAAAGACGACCGTCACCACGATCTCCCATGCAACTGCAAAGGGTTTTATTAAAAAGAACCAAGCATGCTGGGGCTCAATGCCTTGAACAGATGCAAAGGGCCCTGAATAGAGTTAAGCAAGGCTTTTAAACAGTGGAACAAACAAGTCTTATTAGGAAGTTACAGGCGAGTATGCATTTGCAAGGTTATAGGAACTAGAGGCTGGGTTTAGGGGAAAGGGTGAGGGGAGGAAGCTTAAGCTAACATTTTTGAGAAGAACTGTTAACTCTTTCTGTACTAGGGTCTTTTAATTTCATTCTTAAAATTGCAGCAGCTAAATGCCCTGGTGTACCCATTCTCTCTTTAGCTCTCTCTTTCCCCTTACAAATAAGTAAATAAAAAGATAAAAAATAAGTAATAAAATAAATTTGAGTGTTTGTGGCAGCACTCGGCATTCAGGAGTCTGTGATAGAAGGACTGTCGTGAGTTCAATACTTTCCTGGGCTACAGAGTTCCAGAACATCCTGGCTTAGAGTGAGTGCCTCAGAAGAAAATAAGTAAATAAAAATAAAACTAATGAGACAATTTTTACTTAAAATAAGGAACTTACAAGTGAACTTTGAAGGTGACTAGAAGGTCCTTATTCCAAAGAAAGTGAGTGAGTGAGAGCACAGTGAGGTGTGGCTAAGGACATGTGGCATGGCAGTGCTGGCTGCCGTGGTGTAGATGTCCTAGTGGCCACTCAGTGCATAACTGAAGCATGAGTAACATGCTTAGAATCGAGACTTCCTTCACGGTGTACATAGGTGTTACTGCTTGAATTTTCTTCATGAAACTTTTATGTTGAAGTCCTGTCCCCCAGTAACTCATAATGTGACTTATTTGGAGATAGATTTTAAAAATATTTATTATTTATTTATTTATATATTTAAGTGTGAGGTATGTGTGTGTGTTTATGGGTGCACCA
Source organism: Zapus hudsonius (assembly GCA_004024765.1). NCBI lineage: Eukaryota > Metazoa > Chordata > Mammalia > Rodentia > Dipodidae > Zapus > Zapus hudsonius. The sequence goes on along the minus strand of PVHP010020183.1, from coordinate 19,533 downwards.
GGGTCTCTTGTCCCTGCAAATGAGCACACATCCTGCCTTACATGGGTAGCTGAGGATTAGAACCTGGGCTACCAGGTTTTGTAAGCAAGTGCCTTTAACTAAACAAGCCATCACCCAGCCCCTGAGGACTTTTTCTTTTCCTGACAAGTGCCTTAACCACTGAGCAATCTCTCCAGCTCTCGATTTTTTTTAAAGATGTAATCAAATTAAAAAACAAAGCCAGTAGAATGGACCCTAACTGAATTTTACTAGAGTGCTTTGTCTCTGCCCTCCACACAAATGCCAGAGCATGAGAGCATACACATGCACTCACACACATACACACAAAGATTTAAAAATAGATTGGGGCATGGCTTCTAACCTGGCATTCAGAAGACTGAGGTAGGAGGACTGTCTGAGTTTCAAGGTTAGCCTGAGCTAGAGTGTGACCCTGACTCAGACAAAACAACAAAAACAATCAAGAAATGAGGCTTCAATAAGAGGATGCTGTTCATATTATTTATTTACAGCTCAATAGGTTAAATGTAAAAGAAACAATATAGAAATATATGGTATTGAGAAGGCAGCAGAGTGGTGTGTTACTTCCAGTCACATGTAAATATAGCGAAGCATCGAGAAGGAAGCTAGCTCATTCAGCTGGTATTAACACTGCATGTTTAATTTTTCTGTTTTTAACTCACGTAGAAGCTAAGGACTTGGCAGTACTTGATCAGTTACTAATTACATATTCCTTTTTTGCAGAAATCATTGGGTACTTAGCATATTTAAATAAAATTTTATATATCTGAAACCCAAGTTTTTGAGAAATTGCCACCTCAGAGAAAATGGGATTTTTGTGCAGTATCTAGGCATTATCATTCTTACTGTCATTTGTTGTAGAAATTTAATTTGTTTCCTACTTATAACCTTTATTTTTGGTTTTTCTTTTTTTTTAAATATATTTTATTTATTCATTTTCAAGCAGAGAGATACAGAGAGAAAGAGAGAGAGAGAGAGAGAGAGAGAGCACACCAGGGCCACCTCCTTATGGGGCTGGCTTATGTGGGTCCTGGGGAATTGAACCAGGGGCCTTAGGTACTGGAGGCAAGTGCCTTAACCGCTGAGCCATCTCTCCAGTCTATTTTTGGTTTTTCGAGGTAGGGTCTCACTGTAGCCCAGGCTGACCTGGAATTCACTATGTCGTCTCAGGTTGGCCTCAAACTCCTGTCACATCGCCTACCTCTTCATGCATTGTCACGCCCGGCTCAGACCTTCTTTTAAAGTTAAACATTATAGCACCCTTAAAGTTATGTCAGAGGGAAATGCTGACTATTTGTTGTGTTTTCTTGACTGCTTCTTTGGGTCTGGAGGGCACAGCCCTGTGCTAGTAAAATGGGCTGTCTGGGCTACCGTCTGCTGACCTCTTCTGGCCTTGGCCTAGAAGTTGGTGACCTGGTTGGCAGCCTCCTCTGGGTAGGTCAAGGAAGCAGGCAGGGCACCTGTTGATGTTTTCTTTTGTTTGTGTGTTTTAGTGGCTGCTGGCCCTCGCCATGCCAGTGTGCTAGGACTCTGAGCTACAGCTGGGCAGGTGATGGGCTTTGGGGTTTCCAGCAGGAAACTCTGGAGGCTGAGGTAGGGTGACTGTCAAGTAAGGCCATCTTGGACTCAAGTGATACTGTCTCAAAGACAGATAGATGATAGATAGATAGATAGATAGATAGATAGATAGATAGATAGATAGATGTCAGTCTGGGCTGGGGTGATAGCTCCGTGATTATAGTACTTTCTCACACAAGCATTAGAACCTGAATTCAAATCCCCAGAGCCCACGTAAAGTCCTGGTGTGGTGTACTATTTTGTTGTGCCTGTCGTAGAGAAGCGGAGACAAGAGGACTTGGGACTTGCTGGCCAGCTTTCTAGCTGAATTGCTGAGGTTCAGTGAGAGACCCTGCCTCAAAAAATATGGTAGAAAGCAGTTCTCCCACTTACACACTCACACGCACACGCAGCACACACACATATACACACACACGTGCACCCACACATATATGAATACATGTATGCAAAACAAAATCTTTATCAAACATTCTAAATATAAAACAATACTTGATTTCCATCTGATTTGATGTAATTATAACTGCAATTTGAGCATCTAATTTACCTTGAGATTACTATTGCATTTTACCAATGAGTTCAAAATTAGAGAAAATTTAAATTTATTAACAGATGTACCTTTTCCCAGGAGTTCAACTCTCCTTAAACATGTAGAAAGGAGCCGGGCATGGTGGTGTACGGGATTAAAGGCGTGTGCCACTACACCAGGCCAGTAGTTAGTATGATTTTTTAAAAGCTATCCTTCCCTTTGTCTGATCAAAACTCAGTCATGTTTAAAGTATGATTTACACTGTTTGCACATGCTTGCAAATCACACATTTTTTAAAGCTCATAAATTGAACCATTGTAAGTGAGAGACTATGTTATAGACCACACCCATAAATCATAGCAATGCTAGAGCATGATGGCATTTACTTCTTACATGTTTATTTGGTTTTTTTTTTTTTTGCTTTTGTTTTTTGAGACAGGGTCTCCCTGAGACAGAATAGGAGAAAGCTAGGCAAGTTCAGCCAGGGATTGAGGCCCAGAGGGAGCTGGGAGATGGCAGCCCACCTGTCATTTCATCCTGGCACAAAACTGCAAACTCCTGACTTGGACTAGAACTTGTCTGAATGACACTGATCTCCAGCCCCCTGCTGTCCACCCAGACCAGATGCAGGTGGATCCTGGAATCCTTTTTCACAGATGTATTAGCCAATCTTATTTCTTTCTCTGCCCATCCAAATCAAAACCTATAAAGGTGGCAGGTTCACATACACTGTCTCTCGCTCTCCCATTTGGCTCTTCTGATCCCTTCCTGGCTTCTGGCAAGACTTTTCAGTGATCAGCTCCCTCTCTCAGTGTGGTCTGCTTCCTAATCCTAATAATCCATAATCTCCCGCCTTATACTCTGTGGCCTGTGCGGATTCCCACTCTGGATCTGCCAGGTGGGGGCTCATTTTTCCCTAGCCTTCCTCCATGGGAAAGCCCATGGCCAATGCCAAGTGTGTTCCCCTCCTTTAAGCTCTGTGTTTGTGTCTTTACTGCAGTCTGGCTCCACTCTCTAAGCCTCAGTTTCCTTAGCTCTCCATGTGTTTACAACTAATCCAGTTTCTCCCTAAACTTCCACTTTTCTTAAAATATGTTTTCCACATAAAAGCGTGTTCTGGCCTTCCCAGAACTCTGTTCCCCTTAAACAACCTCCACAGTTTGTGATTTTCTCCCCAATTAACTCAGTAATTAATAATTTGTCCTTCTTGAGTCTGTCTTTACCATTCTTCATTAAAGACTAGGAAAGAACCCAAAACCTGGGGTTCATAAATCTGGGAGATACCTTGAACCCCAAAATTACTGTGTCATCACACCTAGCCTCAAATTCATAATCCTGCCTCCACCTTCCAAGTGCTAGGGTTACAGGGATATGCCACCATACCTAGCAATATTGTTTTAAAATTAGTTTGTTTTTATTTTGCTTGTGTGTGTGCATGTGTGTATAATGTGCACGCAGTAGCACAGGTCACTCTCCTTTGGTGGCTGGACTGGAACATCTGTTGTCCCCTGCATTTCTCTTCTGCCTGGTCTTGTTCTACTTACTGCTTCCAGAGCTTGAGGGGCTCCCAAGATCCCCCACAGGACTGAGGTTCCCTGTGCACAGAGCCACACTCAGCTGTTTTGTGTGGAATGTGAAGATTTGAACTGCCGACCTCAGGCCCCCTTGAGCAGACCCTCATTGTGCAGGAAACACACCTAACCATTGACTGGAGCTCTCCAGTCCCCACGAGAAGGAAAGAAGAGAAAATACAGAGAGTTCCTGCCCATTTGAAGGTTTGGCAAATTATTCAAGTCTGGGGCTTAGGAGATGGCTCAGCAGTTAAGGCCTGCAAAGCCTAACAACCCAGGTTCAATTCCCCAGTACCACATAAAGCCAGATGCACAAAGTGGCACATGCATCTGGAGTTTGTTTGAAGCAGATAGAGGCCTTGGCTGCTTCTGTCTATTCTCTCATTCATTCTCTCTCTCTCTCTCTCTCTCTCTCTCTCTCCCCTTGTAAATAAAATAAAATATTTAAAAATGAAAGCCTTGAATGCTCTTGTAATCTAACAATAAAAGATGGGAAAATATCTTTGGAATATGGTCCTTCTAATCCTAATGAGTTTCTTTTTGCTCATATGTGTGTAGGTGCATGTGTATGAGCATACATGTGTGTGTAGTGTGTAGGTGCGTGTGTATGAACATACATGCATGTGTTTGTGTGTAGGTGCATGTGTATGAACAAACATGTGCTTGTGGAGGTCAGAAGTCCTCTTTAGATCCTGTCTACCCCTTTTGTGAGACAGCATCTCTCATTGGCCTGAAGCTCCCTAAGTAAACTTGGCTAGCTTGTGAGCAAGCTCCAGGGATTTGTTGTCTCCATCTCCTCAGTGGCTGGGGTTACAGGCAGGCATCACCATATCCAGCACTTTACATGGGTGCTGAGGGCTGAACCTGGGTCCTCATGCTTGCAGGCTTCTACTGCCTCCCCAACCCCTCCCTCTTCTCAAGATCTCTGCTGCAATTCTTTGCTCTGCCAATAATTCAGATGGTGTTAAAGAGTTATCTGCTAATTTAGCAAAATCCATTGTTATAAAATCCAAAATTATAATTTATTATCAGTAAATGTGGGTTTGTCATAAAGATGAGAATCAGGTGATGACTTTAGAAAAATAAATATTTGTAGCAATCTGTGAGTTTATAACTAAATTGTGCACAAAGGCAGTATTAAAAATGTTCTAAAATAAGTTGATGTAAATAAGGCATTTCAAAGCATAGTTGGTGCCTCATTATTACTTTAATTTTTACTTTATTTTAATTATTATTATTTTAATTTTACTTTTGTCAGTTGATTTGTAACCTTAGTGTTATTTTTCAAATCATTTTTAAAGGGTCCTTAAGTAATATGATGTTTACTTATTTCGAACAGTGTGCCTTTGTTCCTGTCAAAGCTGTATGGGCAGGACATTGTTTCTTTTTCCTGGTGTTAATATTCAATGTTAGATAATGGTTTCATAAATAATAGATTCTAAGGACCTTTTGATCCACTATTACTGTAAAATAAAATGTAACTTAATTTTTTTCTGGGCATAATGATTCTAACCTTGTATACTAATTTGACTGGGCTGGTGGGGCAGATCCTTAAATGAGACGCAAATGCAGGAAAAATTGCTAATGCTGCCACTGTATACCTAGTGAGGACTGTGTAAACCATAACCTTTTCGACATTTCTCTGGAAAATGGCGTGATTATTTTGTATGGCTAGCCCTTTGTGGACGGCTCATTACTGCCTGGCATAATAAGTATTGATAGACTATAATTGTCAAATCCTGTTTAACATGCTGCCTCTAATAATATGGCTTGCATCACTGGAGCCTACTAATGGTTACATGGGAAGGTGTAATTAAAGAAAAAACACATTTCAGGTTAAAATATATATGTGTACATAAAATAGAAGATAATCTGTGTCTCCCTGCCCTGTGAGTATTTGAAGTTTCCCCCAAGGACTGAATGGTTCTTGAGTCAGACTAGGGGCCATACAGCAAGCGGTGGGTGGTGTGTGCAGGAAGAGAGGTGCATCCTCCCTGGTGAAGGCTCTTCTCCTGTGTCTGCTTAAGACCACAGGACCACCATTCTTGACAGTCAGTTACTCACCTTCCTCATGCTTTTTTTAAACTTTGCTTTTTCTGGATTCTCATTTTGTTATAAAATTTGCATTTTTTGAGAAAAGAAAGAAAAGGATATCTTACAAGCCATATTACTATGAAATATGAATAACAAGGATGGTAAATGCCCAGAGAATCACACATACCATATTTGAGGATGAAAAGGCATGAGTTGAGTATGAGAATTAGATCCTACTTCGTGTTGGAAAACATTTAAGTCTAATCAATTCTAATTTCCAAAACAGAGTTTCAAAAAGTTATATTTCTGTTACCCAACATGTAATTATAATATATCCTGACTATATGTACAGCTAGCTCCCAGACTTGGTCTTTTTCATTGTCAGGGCAGTTCAGTTCAGAACATCTGAATTATTAGACTCAAGGCGAAGGGAAGCCAAGCAGCTGTATCTTTGTCTTTTAAGGAGGCTTGCTGACTTTTTTGTGTATCACCTTCCTTCAAAGTCTTTATTGCATTCTTTTTTGTAGAATGAAAATAAAAACAAAGGGCTAAATTAGCCTTATTTATTCAGAGTGAATGCTCTAAGGCCACTCTGATTAATAAGTAAGCCTCCTTATTAAATAAGAATATTACTTTCCTTTTGTCTCTGCATGAACATGACTGTTGCAGAGTGGTGACTCCATCATTTTGTTCTCTGTAACTTATCCAAATCTTTGGGGGCTGTGACCAGAGGTAGGACGCTCCTCGGCTTTTCTCCTGTTAGACCATTGTCATTTCTTTTCCTCTCAGACTTTGTCTGAGAAGAGACAGCCACGCCTTAAAAATTAAGGATATATTAATTTTTGTGTGTAGATAAAATACAGAATTTGGTCAGATACATCAATATCTTCAAAGTTCATAACCCAATTAATAAATCCAGAGAGCAGAATGAATTTGTCATGGATTGTACTCAGGTCTTTCTCCTAACTCTGTGTTCCAGCCATATTCCAGTTTCTGTGTGCTGGCTGCAGCCCTGGCAGAGGCCTGATCCCCCTGGGGCCAGCAGCCTCTCTCTGGAGAGCTGCAGGGGTACAGGTACACCATCATCCTTGCTGCCAGCGATCAGGATGTGCCCCATCCAAGAAGAGCCCAGCTCTTTGTCCCCCAAAACTTCAGGGATCATCATTGTGTATGTATCTTTGTAGTTATGGACCGTGGTATTAATTTTACAAAATATGTACTTCAAATTTTTCTTTTTATGGCATTGTACTGTATTCCCAGCTAAACTTTTAACCCGTAGGGCACAGACTATGTTTTAAAGTACCTTGATAGAAAAGATAACTACATGTTTCTTGCTTTGATAATGTATTCATAGATAAAGTAAAAACCTGTCTTTTTTTGTTGTTTGTTTGTTTGTTTGTTTTTTGAGGTAGGGTCTCACTCTAGCCCAGGCTGACCTGGAATTCACTCTGTAGTCTTAGGCTGGCCTGGAACTCACAGCAATCCTCCTGCCTCTGATTCACGAGTGCTGGGATTAAAGGCGTGCACCACCACGCCTGGCTAGTTCTTATTTTTTTAATGAAAATTATTTTAACTTTTTTTAGTTTCTTCTAGAAGGCTTTTATCAAATCACCTCGAACTCAATCCTCCTGCTTCAGCCTCTCAAGTGCTGGGGTTACAGGTACGGCGCACATCACCACACCTGGCTTCAAATACAATTTAAAATACACACTTATTTGACTCTGGTTTCACTTCTAAGGATATGTCCTGCAGAAGTACTCTCACATATGGAAACCTAAATAGATATATGAAGATGTCCACGTCAGCATTGCTTAGGATATTTAGTGAGGAATAACCTCAGTATTAGCGGGTCTGAATGACATGATATATTCATATTATAAATACCCATAATTTTAAAATCAGGTAGTTCAGCAATAAGTAATGACTCAAAAACAACCAGTCATTAATAAGTGAATTTAAAGCAAGTGACAATATCATGTGTACAATGCAAAAAATTTTCATGGGCTGGGCGTGGTGGCGCACGCCTTTAGTCCCACCACTCGGGAGGCAGAGGGAGGAGGATCGCCATGAGTTCAAGGCCAGCCTGAGACTACATAGTGAATTCCAGATCAGCCTGGGCTAGAGTGAGACCCTACCTCAAAAAATGAAAGAAAAAATTTTTTTCATGGGAAAATTTATAGTATTTGCTATATGTTTATAAAAATGTTAAAAGCAACTTGTGGTGTAGCCATGGTGGCTAACTACCACTAACCCATCACAGCTACTGTCACTGAGGCTTGTGGACAAGCGCATAGGATCAGGAATTCACGTTGTGATGAAGAGTGATAAAGAAATTGTCAGTACACTTCTCAGGCTTGGTGACTTGGTCAGTGTGGTGCTGGAAGATGTCCCTGAGTCTGAAATCCCAGCAGAAGGAAGAAGGTTTACTAAATCAGATGAGGTTCACTAAATGGAGACAGCACAGCAGTGCTGGTTCCTAGAGGAGAAGGGCCTGAAGTATGGCTGGGTCTCTCGTCTTAGCTAGTTCTCTTGTCTTATAATGGCAAGAAATAGAAATAAAAATTGTTTTACCTAACTTTCCCATTAAAGTGAAATACCTTAAAGATGCATTGCATAAATTAATTATGGTTATCTTGGGAAAAGAAGGGTTTTTTTTGAAAACTAAAAATAAAGATGTTTTTAGTTTTTAAAAAAATGTGAAAAGCAATAAAATTTTAAAAAAGGGCTGGAGAGATGACTCAGCGGTTAAGACACTTGCCTCCAGTGCCTAAGGCCCCCGGTTCATTTCCCCAGGACCCACATAAGCCAGACCCACAAGGTGGTGACCCTGTTGTGCTCTCTCTCTCTTCCCCCCCCTCTGCTTGAGAATAAATAAATAAAATAAAAATAAAAAATGTGAAAAGCTTATAGCAAAGGTCTGAAGGAAAATTTGCTGAGCTACAAGAGAGATACCTTTTTGAAAGAGGAATAGGGTGGAGAAATGATGAATCTAGGGGGACTCCAGGGAGGTGGCAGTATATCTTTATCCCAATTTAATTAATATATAAAGAATAATATAATTAATTTTTGCAATGCCCAGGGTCTTGTGCATACTAGGCAAACATTCTACTCTTGAGCTCTATTTCCAGCTCTTGGAATTTCAAGACAGGATCTCATTTATTTAACTCAGACTAATCTTGAACCTGCTATATGTCTTAGACTGTCTTATGTTTTTTTGAGGTAGGGCCTTGCTCTAACCCAGGGTGACCTGGAATTTACTCTGTGGTCTCAGGCTGCCCTTGAACTCATGGCACTCCTCCTACCTTAGCCTCCCTGGGTTTAAAGGCATGCACCACCATGCCCACCTGAATACCATCGTTTATTGAGATGCTATAAATTCTTCTTTTGTACTGTCTCTTACACCTCTAGAGCATCTGAATTTAGACAGATATGACATTTTACTTGTGGTTAGTGTCTACCATACTGAACAGCTTAGCTCTGTATACTTTTATATTGTTTTAGTTTCTTATAGTTAAGAAAATGTTCTCATCCACCATACATGCTTTAAAGGTGACATCGAATAGGATGTTTTCTTTGGGGGGGGGAGCGTTGGTTAATTTTTTAAAAATTTATTTGCAAGCAGAGAGTGAGTGAGTGAGAATAGATGTGTCAGGGCCTCCAGCCCCTGCAAACAAACTCCAGATGCATGCACCACTTTGTGCATCTGGCTTTATATGGGTACTAGGGAATCAAATCCTGGTCATTAGGTTTTGTAGGCAAGTGCCTTAACCACTTAGCCATCTCTCTGACCCAATAGGATGTTTTTTAAAGAAAAATTTCAATTTCACTTTGTAAACTTTCTCACCATTTTTCTGTGAGAAAAGAATTTGAATGACCCAACTCTTTCTCTGGGAATAAACCTCTGTAGGTATTTACCCCATAAATTCATGTAATCTCGACTGTCAACTTGCTTGTATTGAACTCTGTCCTAATGATCAGACTAATCCCTTGATAGACCCAGAATTGGAAGGAGCTATTGGGAGATGGTGGAAGGTGAAACGTTAGGCCGGGGTATGTACTTGGGAGTCATATTTCACTCTGCCTTGCTGTGGTACACTCTCCTCTCCCCATAGACAAATCCTCCCTGAAGTTGTTTGCGCCTTGCTTTGTTCTCAGTAACAAATAGCTCTCATCAGAAGTAAGTCAAAAGGTAGCAGTTTGACAAACACACTGAGTGGAAATAGATTTTTTTATGCTTATTTAAATGCAGGAATTGGACTAAACTGACTAACCAGTAGCCCCAGTGATTCTGCGCTCTCCTTTCCAGCGCTGGAATCACACACACACACACACACACACTCACACACACAGACACACACACACACACACACACACACACACACTACAGATGCTGGACATGGAATTCAGGTCCTCATGCTTTTGAGACAATCTCTTTCCTGCCCTTGAACTACCATTTTTTATAGCATTAAATTGTGATTTGCAGCCCTTTTCATTTTTAAAAATAGCTTTATTTATTTGCAAGCAGAAAGAGAGAATGGGCACACCAGGCAGGACCTTGTGCCACTGCAAACAAACTCCAGATGCATGTGCCACTTTGTACAACATGGGTACCAGGGAATCAAACCCTGGCTAGTAGGCTTTGCACACTGGCACCTTTAACCATCTCTCTAGCCCCCTTTTTCATTTTATTTATATGTGATATGTTAATCCTTTCCTTGTGTGTCTGTGGGAAGTCTTTGAACATTTCTGTTATTATTATTATTATTATTATTATTATTATTTTTGGTTTTTCGAGGTAGGGTCTCGCTCTAGCCCAGGCTGACCTGGAATTCACTATGTAGTCTCAGAGTGGCCTCGAACTCACTGTGATCCTCCTACCTCTGCCTCCCAAATGCTGGGATTAAAGGCGTGCGCCACCATGCCCAGCCCATTTCTGTTCTTTTGAAGCTAAACAACAACTTTTTTAAAAAAAATTGGGAATATATCTCAGTGGTAGAGAGCCTGCCTAATTTACATAAATCCCTAGGTTTAATCCCTGGCACTACTCTGTCACTCCCCACAAATAAAATTTTAAAAAACCAGCTAAGCAAAAGATTTAGCTAAAGAGATATAATCTTGGGACTGGAGAGATGACTTAGCAGTTAAGGGGCTTGTCTGAAAACCCTAATGACCAGAGTTTGATTCCCCAGCACCCACGTAAAGCCAGATGTACAAAGTGGCCTACGTGTCTGGAGTTCATTTGCAGAGGTTGGATGCCCTGCATGCCCATCCTCTCTGTCTGTCTCTCCTCTCTCTCTCTCCTCTCTCTGTTTGCAAATAAATAAATAAAAATATTTTATAAAGACACATAAACTTAGAATTGCTGGGGCATGCAGTGCAATTACACAGTAATAATATAATTTTGGTGGATAAATAAATGACAGATTTGCCTACCAAAGTAATTTGCTTAGTAGTTGTATATGGTTATGTAAAGTACTGAAATGTACTTCCTATATCCAGTATTTTAAATATCTTGTACTTAGTTCAAAAAAATTAATCACTTTGACATCACATAGGTTTGCAAAGATAGAGAGAGAGTTGGGCACACCAGGGCCTCTTACCACTGCAAATGAACTCCAGACACAAGTGCCACTGTATGCATCTGGCATTACATGGTCCTGGAGAATTGAAACTGGGCCAGCAGGCTTTGCATACAAACCTTAACTGCTGAGCTATTTCTCCAGGCCAGAAATTTTTATAATTTATAAATTACATCTCAACAAAACTTTAAAAATACCCCTTTGTTGTAGTCAGCCTTCTTGTTGCTGCACAAAGAACCCGACCAAAGCATCTTGTGGAGTTTACTTTGGTTTACAGACTCGAGGGGAAGCTCCATGATGGCAGGAGAAACGATGGCATGAACAGAGGGTGGACATCACTTCCTGGCCAACATGAGGTGGACAACAGCAGCAGGAAAGTGTGCCAAACACTGGCAAGGGAAAACTGGCTGTAATCCCCATAAACCCACTGCCAACAGCTCACCTCCAACAAGGTTTCAAAATTGCCACCAGCTGGGGATCAAGCATTCAGAACACGTACATTTGTGAGGGACACATGGATCAAACCATCACACCCTTCTTCCAAAAAATTAAACACAAACTAAAAATAAAGACACCCTGCTTCAAATGAGGTGAAAAGCAAGGGCTGGCTCCCAAAAGTTGTTAACGTGTTCACCTGCATTTAACATATGAACATGCATATGTACACACATACACACACCAAGAAATAAAATAAAAATTCAAAACCAAAATAAATACCCCTCTTGACTATACTCCTAAGACCAGTTGTTGGAAAATGATTTCATCATGATAATAAAAGTATTCTGTCAAATGTGATTATTTTAAATGATATTTAGGAATGCCACTTGATTTTTTAATGTTTAAGCTGTACATCCTTCCCTCTCTTGGATACTGGTTCCAATAGATATTTTCAGACAGTTTTCCTCCCTATCTATAGTAATTATTACTATAACACTGGGTATTGATGAGTAAATGGTTTACCCATGTTGCTCTATACGAGTGTACCTAGTATGTATACGATTATGTATACAGGTGTATAGAATCCTATCTGCATATGGCACTGGGATGAGTGGATGTGCTCTTTTTGTTCTGTTTGCTGCACTGTGCTCTGAACACATAGCTGGAGTAGAGTGGTGAGGTGCCTGGGCCAGGTATGTAGACCATTATGATCCTCCACTTTGAATACGATGAGCTCACTTTAAATGATTTGTTTTCTTTTTTAAAAAATTGAACTTTAATCTGGATTCGCAACTCATAAAGGGTTCTGAGGTTTTTTCTTTCTTTCCTATTTCTGGTATATATACTTGTTACTTTATTTGCCATGCCAGTACACCTGTCCTTTTTACAGTAATTCAGACACCATGGAGACTGAGTCATCTCTTAGGATGAGAAGCTTAGGTCTTACTAATTTTTAGCTCTGTTATTAAAACTTTGCAAGCTGTGTATTGATGTACACATACAGACACATGTGTCTATACATACACCTACATAGAAAGACATGTGCACATGCACATGCATATAGGTATGTGTGCATGCTTCTGAGGGGTTTTATTCCTTGCCTGTCTCTTACTGTTACTTCTTCTTAGTGGAAGTTCCATATAATTTTTAGTTTGATTTGGAAAAATAAATAAATTTTATCAGCACCCCCCAAGACTGACTGAGGCCCTAATTACCCCACATTGAATGAACACCAGTACCTCTACTGAGGAGGGCCCACAGGCAAATGGGGATATTAAGACTACAACCTATATTAAAAAAATACATCCACAGAGGAAGAGAGATATGTCCAAAGACATGCAGCAAATGAATGCAAACAGCAGAGCCCGAAGTGGGGCCTGCAGCCTTGAGGAGAGTGAGCCACACTGTCATGTAGGGTGTCTGTGTGATGGGCACTTTGATGGGACAGCTGCTTACAGTTACCTTAAGGCACTGCTGACCTGAAACTCAGTCAAGGGTAAAGAAAAGAAGTTGTGGCAGCACTGTAGGACAAATTACATAATATAAGGATGATGATAACACTTTTATTCATATACTTTAATATGACTGAACAAGGGATTAGAAATGTGATGTAGTCACAATCAAATAGAAAATTAATATAAATTATACAGTGCTGAGCTCATGTGAAACAGTCCAACTGAGCCTTTAAAAAAGACTAGAATGTAAAGAAAAAAATGTAGACATTAGCAGCCTTCTAAATTTAAAAATAAAAATAAAAACTATGCTCTTTATTTTCCCCTCTAATTTTATATCAATCCCCAATTAACACTGTGAGAAGTAGTTTTGTCTGTATTTTTTTTTTGACCAAGTAGAAGATTGTTGACAATTTTGTTTGTGAATCTTTCAATGGCTAACAATCTGGGGCCGTATATAAAGTCCCATTTAATTAATAAAACAAATTTATGATGATGGAAAAAACAAATAAACATTATTCCAATTTCCCTTCTCTTTTACATTATACCGATTTCATTTGTGATTTGAATTTCTAAAAAATTTTCCTCCTCTAAAAATACTGTTTATATGTGCTTTCCTGATACTTTTGAGAATATCTTTTAGAGAAAAGAAAAGATACTGTGTTGCCACTTTAAAAGCACTTTTAATTTAAAAAAGAACATGCATTAAACTCAAGGCTGATGAAGATTGGGGAAATCGCTGTAAGAAATACCAGTCTTTAATCGTCACTGCCTTGTGCCATCCCTGACTGAGATGAAGGGTCTTGGCTGGTCTGTGCCCTGTCAGAGGCCCCTCTCAGATCTAAGCCATGCCTTCTGATGGTGACTGTCAAGCCCCCTGGTGGAAAGGAATTTTTCTTGGTCTTTCCGTTCTCTTCCAAGTTCACTCATGTTCTGCTCTTAGATTCATTTGATATGACCCATACCTGTAAGCTTTTGTGTGATTCTCTCCTGGTGACTGCCCAGTGCCAGCTCTGGTCATAGAACATAGACAGAGGACAGTAGGCAAGGAAGCTGGAGTGACAAGTGGCCCTACAGTGTCAGTGCTCACCAGATGGAAGTCTGCTTCTCAGCCACATGTCATATCCACGTCATCTGTAATAAGACTAAGGCTGATTCTGCAGTGGCAGCTTGCGACAGAAAATTGACATTGTGCTCTCTGTTCTGTTTTGTTTTGTATGAGACAGGGTCTTGCTAGGTATCCCTGGATGGTCTCAAACTCACTATGTAGCCCAGGCTGACCTCAAACTTATGACAATCCTCCTGCCTCAGCTTCCCAAGTAGTGGTATTACAGGTGTGAGCCTCCACAGCGGGCTAGAAATATTTTCATATCATCATATCTCCTTGGCATGGAAGTTCACATGCCCTTACTTGAGTTTGACAGGTTGCAGTCACAGAACGCTATCTCAGGTCTGTGTTGGTGCTGACTGCAGTGCCTGGCATTGTGTTATCTGTCCACAAAGGGACAGAATCTGCTATGGAAGTGCTGCCGGGTCTCTTCCAAACCTGATCCATTTGGCTCACTTTCTTCTGGTTCTTCCTAAGGTTGAGGAATGAAATACCACTGTTATAGAGAAATGCATTCAAACCAGGCACACCCGTTCTTCCCATCTCCACTCAGCATTTAGCTGCCAAGCTGCCAACTCAGAAGCCACTGCAAACAGGCCTGACTGGCTCTGGCAGTAAGCCTAGAGTGACACAAGACAGCCTCCCCGTCACCTCACTGGCTCCCCTCCTGTAAGTAATGGAGGTGCATAAAGCACTTGATGTGTAGAGGGGACACTTACCCAGATTTCTCTCCCCTTTACTCCCAACGGTTTCTTTTCACAAGAGGTCTTTTTAAAAAATATTTTATTTATTTACTTGAGAGATAGTGTGAGGGAGAGAGAGAAAGAGAAAGAGGCAGAGAGAATGGGTGTCTCGGGGCCTCCAGTCACTGCAAACAAACTCCAGACACATGAGCCACTTTGTGCATCTGGCTTTATGTGGGTATTGGGGAATCGAACCCAGGTCCTTCCACTTTGCAGGCAAGTACCTTAACTGCTATCTCTCCAGTCCACAGAGTTTTTTTTTTTGTTTTTGTTTTTGTTTTTTTTTTTTTTGGTTTTTTTGAGGTAGGGTCTTGCTCTAGACCAGGCTGACCTGGAATTCACTCTGTGGTCTCAGGGTGGCCTTGAATTCATGGTGATCCTCCTACCTCTGCCTACCAAGTATTAAAGGCGTGCGCCACCACGCCCAGCTAGTTTTTGTTTGTTTGTTTTTTTGGTAGTTTTTATTTATTTAAGATCGTGGGGGGCCAGGCATGGTGACACACACCTTTAATCCCAGCACTCAGGAGGCAGAAGTAGAAGGATGGCTATGAGTTTGAGGCCAGCCTGAGACTACATGGTGAATTCCAGGTAAGCCTGGACTAGAGCAGGACCCTACCTTGGGAAACCGAGAGAGTGGCCAGGGAGATAGAGAGAGAAAGAGAGATAGAGAGAGAGAGGGAGGGAGAGAGAGAGAAAATGGGCACACCAAGCCACTTTGAACAAACTCCAGATGCATGTGTCACTTTGTGCATCTGGCTTTCCGTGGGTCCTGGAGAGTTGAATTCAGACCATCAGACTTTGCCAGCAAGCCCTTTAACCACTGAGCCGTCTCTCAAGCCCACAAAAGGGTTCTTAAGGTGGACTTCACTTAGCACTCCAAGGAATCTGTGGATTAAATTCAGAGGTCCATGAAGTCGTGAGTTTGGATAAAGAAATAATTGCATCTTTATTTTCAAAATAAGGGTTTCCTTCATAATCTTTTGTATGTGTTTAAATTAAACCATTGTTCTAAGTGGAGTCACCAGGCTTTGCCAGACTGTGGACCCAAGAACCTCATAGAATAGCAAAGATTAAGAAGTGAATCCCCATGGCTAGTGATAGGCTATGCAGAATACCACAATTATTCTGCTATATAAAGAAACTTGATCCTTTAGGGAGTCAGTGGGCTTTGATAGATGGCAGGAAAATTACATTCCACCTCAGTAAAAACCTTTTTAATCAAAATCTAACCTCATTTGTCCTATGACCCTGGACAAATCAGTTAATATCAGAGTGAGCTTCTATTTTCCTTCCTTCCTTTCTTTCCTTCTTTCTTTCTTTCTTTCTTTCTTTTCTTTCCTTTCTTTCTTTCTTTCTTTCTTTCTTAAATTTTGAGGGTCTCATTCTAGCCTAGGCTGACCTGGAACTCTCTGTAGTCCCAGGCTGGCCTCAAACTCAAAACAGTCTTCCTATCTCTGCCTCCCCAGTGCCCCATTTTCTGTCTATAAAACAAGCTAGTGAGCTGGGTGTGGTGGTGCACGCCTTTAATCCCTGCACTCGGGAGGCAGAGATAGGAGGATTGCTGTGAGTTCAAGGCCACCCTGAGACTACATAGTGAATTCCAGGTCAGCCTGGGCTAGCGAAAGACCCTACCTCAAAAAACCAAAAAAAAAAAAAAAAAAAAAAAAAAAGCTAAACTTAGTGAAGGTTAAATGAGATGCTATCTTTTAAAATCATAATATCTAGAACATAGTAGGTTATGTTATCATGTGTTAACACACACAATGGAGTATTTGTCCATGGTTTAAACACTCTTGCACATAAAAAGACTTGGTAATACATTTTGGGGGACATTTGGGATTTATTGTTATGTTTCTATACACCTAGATTGTTTGAGAAGCAGAATAAACATGATACTTACGATGCCCTGATGTTCTTCTTCCCGGGAAGCAGATCTTTGCCCCTCTACTCACGTCACCTTCACATGTCACAACCTCGGATTTGTTTTGCCATCTAAGTGGAGCCTCACAGGTTCCCTCACTGGTCCATCATAGCCTTTGTAGAATGACATTTCCCTACTGCAGTACTCCCCAAAGCCCAGTTCACATACAGCCTGTGCATGCATCTTGCTTTCTAGAGGAGAGGAGACCCCTACCTTTCCTGAAACAAATGAACTCCTAGTCATGAACTAATAACTCACATCCCCATAATGCACGTGTAAAAATCTGCTCGGCTTCTTCCTTTGCTGGCACATGGATTTTCCACTATTTCTTCAGAAATTAATGTATCTGCACAACTCCAGTTCACCCAGTACTTTCAGCGTTCTTGTTGTGTTCTAATTTCACTCAGCATTTTCTAAGTTGTCACTGGACTGCCATTTCTCCTGGCCTGGCTGTGCCTGAAGCAGTTTCAGAGCTGAATGATGAGCTCTGGAAGAGGGTTTGTAATGAAAATGGAGACACCCATGTGCTCTTTGTAATCAGTTCTTTAATCCTCCACCTGCCATGCCAGGAGATGCTCGTAATTATCAGAGCAGAGAGCTGAACTCCTGCTCCACAGCAGAAATAATGAGCTCTACGAGGGCAAGTGACAGGCTCGACTCTCCAGTGGGGTGGGGGATGGTTATTTTGGAATCTGATGTATTTGTATAACCTTTTCATGTGGAACTGTGTTCAGTCAGAGAAGGGTTAAGAGTCTCCTTCACTCAAATCTTATTAAATGAAGAAATAGCACACTGGTTTTGCTTGGGTAGATGGATGGGGTCACAGAGAGGCGGGTGTCATCTCCTCAGGATAGTAATGTCTGCCTTCAGCCAAGATAAATGAGCTGTCACTTAGAGGCAGCTTTTATGTGCTCATCACTAGGGATCCCTGTATGTCCAGGGAGTGAAGCAGTGAAAAATGGCAGAACTCAGCCGTGGAGCGCAAAGGGCTGTCATTGGAATTTCTGTCAGCAAGTCTGCTTTCTGTTGATCAGCTGTCCATCTGATAAACCCAAGTGATACGGCATTCCCTCTGAGGGCCACCCTGTCAGGGACAGCCCTAGCATCCAGATGTCTTGTTAGGCTTTTGTGGTAGCAAGTGTTTTTAACCCTATCACAAGACCTCTGATAGACCTGAATGAGTATAGCTGGCTAGGTTTCTCATTCTCTTGCAGAAAAGAACCCGGCATAACTTTCCAGAAACCAGATGTTGTTGTTTTCTTTCCTCCCCTTTTCATAGCATCTGAGTGACCTGTAGGATGAAATATGTGTTCATATGTCATGTTTATGTTTAAATTATCCACAGTCACGGCTTTAAAATATATTCTTGGAGCAGGACACAGTGGTGCAGCACTTGGAAAGCAGAGGTATGAGGAGGATATGGGAGTTTGAGGTCAACCTGCGATGACAAAGTGAGTGCCAGGTCATCCTGGGCTAGAATGGAACCCTATCTTGAAAATAAACCGTTTATGTATATCCCCCTGCCTTGGGACTGGAAAGATGGCTCAGCTATTAAAGGTGCTTTCAAGACCTTATGGCCCAGGTTCAGTTCCCCTGCACCCATGTAAAGCCAATTGAACAAAGTGGTGCATGCATCTGGAATTTGTTTGCAGTGGCAGCAGGCCCCTGTGTGCCAGCCCAATCTCTCTGCTCTATCTATCCTTTTCTCCCTCCTCAAATAAATAAACATAAATAAGTATTCTTTTTAAAAAAAGAAGTTGCCTGGCTTATTTATACTTTATGAGCCTCACAGGTATACTTATTGATCTCCTAGCAGAACTTGACTATATTTGTGCCTAAAAAGGCAATGTAATACAAGTTTCTTTTTGCTCGGTTAAGTTCTAGTGATAACTGTGTTGCCTCTTTGCTGAGTGCCAGTGTCCCTCTGCTCTTTAAAGTAGGATGGCCACCACCTGAATCAGCTCACCTCTTTGGAGGCGGGTTGGCAGCTGTGGAGGCAATTAATTACAGGGCACATCAATAGTGATTTTCCTCTTTTGGAAATCAGTCAAGACAGGGAGGAAATAGTACACGTCTGTGTCAAGCATGATTAGCAGTCAGATTTCAGCCAACTGCCAGTAGCTTTCAATGTACAGCTTACAATTTCTTGAAATGGAATATGGGTTTCTGTCAGGAGTTTTTGTTGGGGTACTAGTTAATAATTTGGGGGGGGGGGTTGATGGCTTGTTCTCATCACTTCCAGACCTTGTGTTTTTATGTATGGCAGGATTCTCACATAGATTTGTATCTTCTCTATCACACCATGAAGAATCCATTTTATAGAAGAAAACTCCATTTTGTAAAACTAGCTTCACTTTAGATTGGCCTCCCCCTCCCTAACAGAGGCCTGGTGATAAAGACCCAGGAGCAAAAAGACTCCATATAAGGGAACATATGGCTGCCCTAGAATGAAGGCTGGATCTGGGATATGGCCCCAAAGCGGTAACCAACCAGGAAATATATAGATAAGGGAGGGAACCAGTAGAAATGCCACACACCTTGTAACCTGAGTTATATTATAATTAAG
>PVHP010020182.1:0-30977 GCA_004024765.1 Zapus hudsonius | reverse complement strand
AAACAATTGAATGTGTTCTGATAGATCGATCCTCAGCTGATGGCAGTTTGGGTTTTACAACCTCGATGAAGCTGTGTTGTTGGGGGTGGGCTTATGGGGGTTATAAGCCAGCTTCCCCTTGCCAGTATTTGGCACACCTTCCTGCCGCTGTTTGCAGTGCTGTGGCAGAGGTGATGTCCAGTCCTCTGCTCATGCCATCGTTTTCCCTGCCAGAATGGAGTCTCCCCTCGAGTCCGTAAGCCAAATAAACCCATTCCTCTACAAGCCGCTTTTGCTTGGGTTCTCTCTGCGCAGCAACTAGAAAGCTGACTGCAACAGTATATTTCTCCTTTAAGAGGTATAAACTTCCAGGCTGTCATAGTTTGATCCAGGTGTCCCCCACAAACCAGTGTGTTCAGAATGTTCAATCACCAGCTGATGGTAATTTGGGAATTCCAACCTTGCTGGAGCTGTGTTGTTGGGAGCGGGCTTATGGGGGTTACAGTCAGCTTCCCCTTGCCAGTGTTCGGCACACCTTCCTGACGCTGTTTGCAGTGCTGTGGTGGAGGTGATGTCCACCCTCTGCTCATGCCATCATTTTCCCTGCCATGATGGAGTCTCCCCTGGAGTCTGTAAACCAAAATAAACCCATTTCTCCATAACCTGCTTTTTGGTTGGGTTCTTTATTACAGCAATGAGAGAAGTTAACTACAACACAGGCATATTTAAAGAACTAAAGAATACTACTCCAAGAAAGACCCCATTGTCTTCTCTGCTGTGGTGAATGTAATGTATGTTCCCCATAGCCTCAGGGATTTTTTTTTTAATTTTTGGTTTTTTGAGGTAGGGTTTCACTCTAGCCCAGGCTGACCTGGAATTCACTATGTAGTCTCGGACTGACCTTGAACTCAGGGCAATACCTTTGCCTTCCTGCTACTGGGATTAAAGATTTGCACCACCATACCTGGCTCCTCAGGGATTTTTTAAATTAAGATGAAGCTTCCTACTTATGTCTCCAGCAACCTCCTGGAGGAAGTGTCACTGGGGTCAGATCTTGTAGTCCAGCCCAAACGTGTGCTCAGAGCCAGGGCGAGCTCTGGCTGTTGGTGTCTCTCTGTGCTGTGGATCTATGCAAGTGAGCATGTTTCTTCTGCACTGATGGGACTTCTTCTGAATCTGTAAGCCTGAAATAAACCTCCCATAAGCTGCTTTTTGTCAGATGTTGGTCCATCAACAAGAAAGTAACTGCAATACAGTATGAGGGAGAAAGCGTTGTAGTATTGAGGGGGGACTTGGAAGTACAAGGGCAGACACAGAGCCTGGTGCCTCACTGGAGAACCAGAAGAGCCTCAAGAAGCTATTGGTTCTACAGTAGGTGTCTGCTCCACACCCACTCAATCAGGAATAATTTCATGTCTGCACATGAGCAGAGAGGTATTTATGGGTCCCCATCATCTGTGAACAACATTTGGTTCACATTCAGCAACCACATCCTATGTGTCCTATATACTCTGAGCCTAGAATCGCTCCCCTGTGGTCTTCTTCCTCTGTACACTGTTCAATGCAGGAATAGAACACAGACTCTGTGAAAGCCAGGCCAGTGCTCTGCTCTGAGCTGCATCCCTCCCTCCCTCCATATGTCTTCATTCAAACATTGTACTCAATAAAATCTGTGCATGTTTAACCTGTCTGCTTCTCAAGGGACTTGGTCTAATGCAAGAATTTTTAGATCATATTTCTCAGTATGGATGATATCACCTCTAAGGAAGTGAAAACTAGATTTTGATCGTGCAAGAAAACCTTGATAATACCCACTTTGTGGACCTATGATGTGCCATCATGCAGATATGCTGCAACTGCAATATGAAATTTCCATGGGGTGAGGTTGGGGGAATTAGGGAAAATATTTTTAAGCTCCTTAACACATAGGATGTGAACCAAATGTTATTCATAGATGATGGGGAGCCTTAAATACCTCTCTGCTCATGTGCAGGCATGAAATTATTCCTCACTGAGTGGGTGTGGGGCAGACACTCAGTGTAGAACCAAGAGCTCCTTGAAGACACAAAACTTCTAAGTGTTTGAGAAACAGTTAAGGATGATGCATCCTGTCAGAAAGCCTGATCTTAGAGCCCATGTCAAGGACCTGGTTGTGAGCTGCAGAGAACAGCCTCACAGTGTGCATGCCTTCATGACTGCAAGACATGCAATAAAGAATGCCGAGCAGATCAACTCTCATGGATGTAGACACCCTGCCCCATATCCAGTGGTTAGAGATACTCTGTATGAAGCTGATGGTTCTTAGCACTGGACTTAAGGTGTTAAGATTTCATAACAATCTTATTATTTTCAAAGTGTTACCCTTTCCATGACAAGGAAAACTTTCCTCCATTTCCCTACTCTTTCTTGTGCTTTCCTTTCCTGAACTTCCTGACCCAATCCCAAACATCCGTACATGACCAGCACATGCCCTGGTTGACATCACCGTGATGGTGAGTTTCTATGAAGGACGCTAGACCAGCAGATCCAGAGACGTGCAAACTGACTTGGCCGCCAACTTGACTTGCTGGTTCTCCAGCCTCATTAACATCTAACACATTTCCATAGTCAATTCCCACCCATGAGTGCCTGGGTGACAAAACCAGGAAATGGCCAAAGAGGGGTAGGTAAGAAGGGAGACCCAAGAACTCTTGACACCTTCTTGGACAAGTCTCAGACATTCTGCTTACTATTAATCCACATACCCTTTCCATCCTAAAACATGTAAGCTGACTTCTTATACCTCCTGGCTTTGGGAGGAACTGGTCTGACAGTTTGGCTTCTAATTCCTGACATTCATTGACCACTAAATAGAGCCCCATGTCTTTGCATGAATGATTTCTGGCTTGGTATTGGCTCTGCTCTGGAAGTTTAAAGAATGGGCATTTGGCCCAGCAAAATAAAATAAAATAAAATAAAATGAGTAGTAAAAATGTCCAGATATTCCAGTGCAAATCTCTGGAGTTTCCTCAGAGGAGCGCAACAGCACACCTTGACACTGACCCGATCCCAAACATCCGTACATGACCAGCACATGCCCTGATTGACATCACCGTGATGCCTCAATCATCAGGCCGTTAGCAAGGAAAACCCTATGTTGAGAAATGGTCAGAGTTGATTTTCTATGGGTCTCTTGTCTTTCTGCACATTCTGTGATAAGGCTCTGTCTAACATATTTGCAGAATTTTTTTTTGAAAAAAATTGCTTCTAGATAGTTCATGAAGAAGAAAACAGTGTGTCCCTTGGAGGAAAAGGTAATACTTATTTCCAGACTAAGTCAGAGAAGATAATATCTCCTTCAGGGCAAAAGTTAGACATGTCGGCTATAGAAGCTTCTTTATGAAGCTAAGAGATTACTAACCTTGAACTTGCTCCCATGGTGCAAACCTATTACAAATACACCACATACCTGTGCCCATCACCAACCACATCTCCCCTATTTGACTTGCTGGGCAGTGGAGAAATGAACCACTGGGAACCCAAAGGTGTGCTTTTCTATGCTGTCATGAATAATGGCACTTTGTCTCTGATTCATCTGTCTGTTCTCCACCAACATCTATGAAACTCTGGAAGGCAAAGCTGTTGGGCAAAATTTCTTCCTTTAATGCTCCCGAAGAACAAAGTATGAGCAGGAATGCATCTTGCCTTTTTCACAGGAAAGAGGCAGTAAATAAGTCAAGATGGTGGAGAGCATCAGTGACAATGAGGGTTGTTGATTCGAAGGCACTCTTTCCTTGTAGAAAACCCGTACACATTTCCCTCCCAGATCTGAGAGAAGTAAGCCATGTCCCACAGCTCTCACCATGGAAGCTTTGGAATTCACACAAATGCACCAGGGTTCTGCATTCAGAATAAGGATGTGGAGATGATAAGCACAGCTTCTGCCATTCCCATGAGTCAGGACCCTGCCTGGCATTTAGGTTGTTCTAACATAGAGGTCCTTCCACCCACCTCTGTGCAATCATTATTGGGATAAGCAGTGAAACTCCATTGTTGTGAAACTCAAATAATGACACCGAGAGAGAGTGGACAGGTCACCCCCAGGCCCTACATTGTGTCATAACTTCCTTTGAGTGAAGCTGTGTCTTTCAGTTGAATAACAACCTAAAAATTAGTCTGAGAGAAAATCAGTAAGCAAAATTCTGTCTGGATTTTAGATGCTCTCCATGGAAGACTATAAAGGCAGGGGCCTAGAGCCGTGCCTGTGGAAGAGAGGCGCTCCAACAAGCAAAGGGGGGTATTAAAAGGAAGAAAGGGGAATGCGACCCACGTGAAAGGTACAGGCTAATAGACACCTCAAGCGCCCATCCAAGGTTTATGCCAATGGACTTACCAGCAACCTAATGACAAAGTTGAAACTTTGAGACGACTCATTGTACGTCACTCTATTGCCATCTCCGTAGTAGTGACTTATATGTGATGATGGTACCATCATTCTAACTGAAGGGGATGAAGTACAGTTTATGCAGTGTTCTAAGTGCCCTGACTACATAATAGCTCATTTGGTCTTCTCCACAACTCACTGAGTATGGCCACAGAGCCTGCTATTTTGTAAATGGGAAATATAGTCAGAGAAAGAATAAGGTTACAGGCTGGAGGTGAACTGAATGAAATGTCCCCATAGGCTCATGTGTTTTGAATACTTGACCCCAAGTTTGTGGCAATTTGAGAAGGCTGTCGGGTGGGAGGAGGAGCCTTGCTGGAGGAGGTGTATTCCTGGGGTGTGGGCTTTTTGGCCAGTCCTCACTTATTCTTGCTGCTCCTGCCCTGCTGCTGGTGTATGGGATATAAACCAGGTTTCTGCTTTCCCGGTCACGACAAGGCTTCCCCTTGCAATGATAACCCTGAAATAAATCCTTTCCTACCAGGGGCTTCTGGTCAGCTGTTTTGTCACTGCAACAAGAAGGTAACGGCTACAAGAGTTAAGCTTCAATGTAGACATCCTGTTCCAGAGCTTTCCCTCTCCGTCATTCCAGCTTCATGCCTCCTCTCATCTTCACCTTCTCTCACCACGATCCTCCCAGGACTCCTGCTCTGTGCTTGTACTCTTACTAGCAGAGGAGGAACATTCTGGAAACTTTGACTAAGTCTTAACTTCCCTAATATTACGCTGGATATAAAAACTCTTGGCTGAGTTTAGCCAGACTCCCCGATGATTCAGTTGTGTGGAAATTTTTGACAGCACACCCAGACAGCTGTGCTTGTCATTTCTTAAGCCTGTTTATACGGAAGTTTTTCTTGCTTTCCTTTAATTACGTTGTGAGCTATGTTTTTGTTGTCTTGGTACATGAGGCTGGTAACCCTTGCGGGAGTTGGGCAAAGCCTGTGTGTTATCTCTTCACGCCTGTAAATCTCAAAGTATTGCAAAATAAAAAGTTAACCAAAACATGGCAGAAGACGCTAAAGTGACTCCCGTGCCTGGGATTTTGTAGAAGTCACACTCGTCCTGCCACATTCGCCCGTGATCTTGCTTTTCCTTTCTGGGCCTCATGTTCTCAACTTGAGATGCCGTGGTCCTTCTGTGAGAAACCAAATGAAATGAAAAGGGCCATGGCTTCAGCAGACAGCCTGATACGTGATCAAAACAGAGGTCCCTTCCCAAAGCCCTGGAAGGCTTTGAGGATCAGAGAGCCACCACATCCCAAGGATCTAGAACATAAAGCTGCCGACACAGGCTCCTGCATTGCTCCAGGAGAATGTTCATAGAGTCCATAGGAGTCCCAAAGAGGACACTCACCAAATGATGTTAAGAAGTCATGGTAAAAAATAACAAGTTGAAGAATCTAAGAAAGAGAAGGAGGAGCTTAGCGCCAAAGTGTGTTTGTGGTTTTGGTGTGTGTGTGTTTAGATAAATATTAGTTTGAAGTCTTCTGTATAGAGATTTCTTCCATTTAGAGGTTTCCTCCATATAGAGATATGTACCATATAGAAGTTTCTTCCACATACAGGTTTCTTCCACATAGAGATTTCTTCCTTTTAGAGGTTTCTTCCATATAAAGAATTCTTCCATATAGAGATTTATTCCATATAGAGATTTATTCTATACAGAGGATTCTTCCACATAGACATTTCTTCCATATAGAGATTTCCATATATTGATTCCTACCATATAGAGAATTCTTCCATATAATTTCCCCATATGGAGATTCCTTCCATATAGAGATTTCTTTCATATAGAAAATTCTTCCATATAGAAAATTTTTCCATATGGAGATTCCGCCCACATAGAGGTTTCTTCCATATAGAGGTTTCTTCCATATAGAGGCTTCTTCCATATAGAGGTTCCTATTTTTCAGTAGGTCTTGCCTGAGTAGGTGTGCATGCCGACAGGTTCCTGCAAGTGAAGGAGTAGAATGAAAGGGTCACCTCTTTCCAGAGGCCTGACTGAGTCATGTACGGCACTCTCATCTCCCCAGCTTCAGGCTTTCCCATGGCACTGACCACGACAGAGTACAGATCTGCTCATGCATTTGTTCACAGTGCGGCTTCCTATGGGATCATGAGCTGAAGTAGGGCAGGACACTTGTCTAGCTCTACGTATTGCTGCATCCCCTGCTCTGAGAGTATAGCTTGGCACTCAGTAAACATGGAGTGGAGGAACCTGTGTATACGGAGGCTCAAGGTCAGGCTGAGAGAACGAGAACTGCACCTGACCACTTTGGACATACAGCTTGAACACAGGCCTTTCTGTCTCTTGACTCAGACACTGTGTGGGGCAAACCCAATTCTACTTCCTATTGCTCTCAGCTTTTCAAAGTCCTCTAGGATTTTCAGTCTCCTTCTAACACATCTGAGACCTATTGGGTCTTTATCGTGTGAAGCCCTAGCTTCACCCAATACACATAAGGCTGCCTCTGTTTGTAGAAAGGGGTCTTTAAAGAGACAACTGAGTTAAAATAAAGATATAAGCGTGAGCCTTTGCATAATGCAATGTGTCCTGAGAAGATGAGGGCATGAAAATCCACAGGCATGTGCGCACGCACGTGCACACACACACACACACACAAACACACACACACACACACACACACACACACACATGACATAGCAATCTGTTTTAGTCAACCTTCTTATTGATGCATGGAAAAGAACCCCACCAAAAGCTGCTTGTGGATAGAACAGAGTTATTTTTTTATGCACTCAAGAGGAAGCTCCAAGATGGCAGGAAAAATGATGGCATGAGCAGAGGGTGGACATCACCTCCGCCACAGCACTTCAACAGTGGCAGGAAGGTGTGCCAAACACTGGCAAGGCGAAACTGGCTAGAACCCCCATAAGCCCGCCACAAACAACACACCTCCAATAAGATCCCAATTCCAAAACTGCCATCAGCTGGGGATAAAGCTTTCAGAACACATTAAGTTTACGGAGAACACCTGAATCAAACCACTACACCTTCTATAAAGCCAAGAGAGTTCTCAGAAGAGATCAACCCCACTGGCATGCTGACCTCAGACTTCCAGCCTCTAGAACCATCAGAACACAAATGAGAGCTGTGAAACCAGAGGTATTTTGTTATGGCTGCCTTATTAACTTAATAGAGGAAATACCAGCCTTTATGATTCTGTTGAGGATCGAGCTCTCCAGACTCGATGGACCTCTGCTCTTCTCTTAGCACTGCTGCCAGTGGTGGCCTGACTCCTAATGAAATCCACACTCCTACTCCAGATCTAGTCAACAAGAATCTCAGGGCGTGTTTTCGAGAGCCCTTAAATGACTCTCAGACAAGTGAATGTGTGCGGGAGAAGTGGGATTCGAGTTTAATGCTCACATATGAGGTTGAGGCATTTCACTTGCTGTAGTCCACCTCAAGGGCAAAACAATGAAGTGCTGTTTCTATGGCTTCACTTGAGAACAAACAAGTGAAGATCCTGTCTGTAGTTGAGGCTAGACAATGACGTCACCAGGAAGTGCAGAGAGTAGATAATCCAGGGACCTGAGAAGCTCACTGCCAGAAATTCATTGAAAAGAATCAAAAATAATTAGCCTTTTCCTCAGAGAGATCAACAACAATAACAAAAAAAATAATATTCTGAAAAAAATCTCTGGTACTGGCAAGCCTTTTTTATTTTTTAAAGGTTGCTCTAGCTCAGGCTGATCTCGAATTCACTATGTAGTCTCAGCTAGCCTTGAACTCATGGCGATCCTCCCGAGTCCTGGGATTAAAGGTGTGCACCACCGCAAAGCTCTCACTGGATCCACTGCCCAAAGAGAACTCTGCTATCCTAAGCCAAGAAACAGACTCATCAGAGAGACTTCTGGATGGACAAATGCTGGTCTGCTCTGTGATAGTGTCTCACTGTCTACAGACTGGCCTGGATCTCACAATGTTCCTGCCTCTGTGTCCTGAGTACTGTACCTCCATGCCCGACTATCACTGGGCATAATAAGTCATAATAAGTGCTTATGCTCATCAGATTTGTAATTGCTAGAAAAGTAAAGAGTCAGTGAAGCTTTCCGACAAATCTTTGTGAAAGGTCCATTTTGATAACCCATTCTGGTGACCTCAAGTTGACAATCTTATTAGCAACTCGCATTCTACATGTCCTAGAGAAGCCCCCTGTTTGCCACTTCCTACCCACAATCCATTGCTGCTCCACTTTGTCTCTTTGCACACTCCTGCCCTCACAATCCAGCCTGCTAGGAGGCGTTGGATAGAGATGTGGGGAGTCAGGAGGGAACTAGATACAAGTTGCCTTGATGCCCTTGGCAATATGGGCTCGTCTTGCTTTCCTGCTTAGCCTTGAGCCCCAGGAAAAGGGGGAGGTTATCAGCCTGTTTTTCCTCCAGAGATGCTGTTGTAGGTGAGCATGGATCTCCTTGTTCAGAATGTCGGCATCTGTATCCTAACACAGCTCTCCTGCACTAAGCACCTCCATAAGTAGGTGAACTTGCCTAGAGAAAAAAGAAAAGGAAAAAAGAAAAAGATACAAAGAGTCTGCCAGGCATGGTGGCTCATGATTGTCTTCCCACACTTGGGAAGCTGGATCGTCTGGAATGCTGTGAATTTGAGGCCAGCCTGGGCTACATACTGAGTTCCAGGTCAGCCATCTAAGGAGCGGGACTCTGTCGCCCACTTTTGAGACAGCTATTTCACCTCTTCTCTCTCCTCCAGCCTCTTTTTTCATGTTCTTTTGAGGACTTCATCCCAAGCCAGGTTAGAAATGGAAGCAACCTGAAAGACTTTCCACCATCTCCCAGCACACCTCTGTTCACACAGCTCTGTGGCCCCTGAACCATTGCTGTTTCTGTCCCAGAGCAGCAGCCCTGGTTGCTCCTAAGTGTCCTGGTTTGAATGTAAAATGTCACCCATAGCCTCATATGTTTAAAAGCTTGATCCTCAGTTACTGACACCGTTTGGGAGGGGCAACAAGGACTTGTCTGGAGACCCAGCAAAGCAGAGAAATGTGGCCATGAGTCACTGTGTGAAGGAATTTAGGAAAATAATGCAGAATTGTACTTTGTGTTTCACAACATCTGGGCGCCATTTGCAGTTCAGTGTAGTGATTTTTTAAAAAATATTTTATTTATTTTCAAGCAGAGAGATGAGAGAGAGAGAGAGAGAGAGAGAGAGAGAGAGAGAGAGAGAGAGAGAGCGCACCAGGGCCACCACCTTGTGGGTCTGGCTTATGTGGGTCCTGGGGAATTGAACCCGGGGTCTTAGGCACTGGAGGCAAGTACCTTAACCGCTGAGCCATCTCTCGAGCCCTCAGTGTAGTGATTTTAAAGAATGAGAAAAAAGGAATTTGGGGCACAGAGCGTAGATTAAGAAGTGCTGTTTTCTGTCTTTCCACCATCTTTCCTTGGGTTCTTTTCTTTTAGCATTGAAAATAGGAGCTCCTGCGTCACCAAAGCAAATTGTCAGGTATAGCAAGTTTGGAAGACACACTCATGGTGACATTTGCTCCCAGCTCTGTGAGGCCAGGAGCTGCTGCTTCCCTTTGCTTGCTCTTTCAAAGGAAGGCAGAAAGCAAGGCGTGACAGGCAGCGACTGTATTCTAGATGATCCTGTGCATCGCCGGGGCCTGTGAGAGCAAACATGTATGGAAATGGAATACAAAAAAAGATAGAGAAAGAAATACTGGGAAAACCAACAAGCAAACTGAACTGCTGAAAATGGAAAAGCACAGTAAGGCAAATAAGGGTTTCCCTGTAAAGCTCAAAAATAGAATGGGATGTGTGCCATCCCGAATATCAGGACTTAAAGACCAGATAGAAGAATTGGATCAGTTAGTCACAATCAATGAGAAGTTCAAAAAATATGAATGGAACACTGGAGACATTGGGCACGACATGAAACTATAGCAAATTTAGGAACAGTGTGAATCGATGAAGAAGAACTTCAAGCCAAAGTCACGGAAAATCTTTTTAATTAAATTATAGAAGAGGGCTGGAGAGATGGCTTAGCAGTTAAGGCATTTGCCTGCAAAGAAGAAGGGTCCAAGTTCTATTCCCGGGTACCCATGTAAAGCCAGAAGCACAGGCACATGTGTCTGGGTGTGTTTACAGTGGCTGGAGACCCTAGTGTGCCCATTCTCTCTCTGTCTGCCTCTTCTTTCTCTTTCTCTCTCAAGCTCTCTCAAATCAAATAAATAAAATATTTTTATGAAATAAATTATAGAAGAAAATGTCCCAAGTCTAGGGAAATAAGAGGCATGCAGAACAACAAATAGATGGGGCCAGAAAAGAAGCTCCTCATATCTTATTTCAGTCATGGCACTAAGAACCCAGAATAACAAAAGGGTATTGAAAACTGCAAGAGAGCAATGTAAAGTCACATATAAAGGAAAGCCCATCAGAATAACCGTTGATTTTTCCATAGAAACTCTAAGAGCCAGAAGGGCTTGGAATGATATATTTTAAGTATTAAAATATCAAACTCATGTACAAGGATAAAGAAAAACATCACAATTTACAACAGGAAAGAGGAATTGTGACTGCTAAGCCAGATCTACAGAGGATGGACTACTTCAGATTTATGAGAAGGGTAAACACATTCAAGCGGCCTTAGAGTAAACATCACAACCAATGCTAGAATAGTTGTTAAGCAAAAGAAGACCAGGAAAACATCAAACACCACAAAATCATCAACAAGACAGAACTAACATACACTTATGAGTAATAATTCTAAATATTAGTGGTCTCAACTTCCCAATCAACAGACACACACTGGATCTTAAAAAGCAGGATTCATCTTTTTTCTGCCTTCAAGTAACGCAGTTCACCGTAAATGACAAAAGCTACCTTAGGATTAAAAGGACAGAAAAAGGCATTCCAAGCAAATGGAACCAAGAAAAAAAAAGCAGATATTGCTATTATACTATCTGACAAAATAGACTTTAAACCAAAATTAGTGAAAGAGATAAAGGAGGCCACTTTATATTGCTTAAAGGAACAATCTACCAAGAGGATGTTACACTATTAAGTATATAGGCAAGAAACATGGAAACCCAATTGCTAAATCAAATACTACTAGACATGAAATCACAGATTAACCCCAACACAGTTATAGTAGGCAACTTCAACACACCATGCCCTGCAAGACAGGTCATCCAGACAATATAGATAAACATTGTTGTAAATGATACCTGAAAGAAAATGAACTTGAAAGATGTGAACAGGTTATTTCACCCCCAAAATCATAAAATACACATATTTTTGGAAGTACCTGGGACTTAGAACACACACTGGGACTCAAAGAAAGTCTTAACAAATATCAGAAAATTGCAATAACTGCTTATATTTTGTCTGACTTCAATGCAGTGAAACTACAATTTAATAAGGAAATACAGAAAATTCACAAACTCTTAGAGGTTAAGCATCACACTACTGAATCAAGAATGGGTCCTTAAAGAAAACAAGAACAAAATTAAAATGTTCTTAGAATTGCATACCAAAGCCTACAGGTTACAATGAAAGCAGTCCTAAGAGAGGAGTTTATAGCTCTAAGTGCCTACATTAAAAAAATAAAAACAGGGCTGGAGAGATGGCTCAGCGGTTAAGGCACTTGCCTCCAGTGCCTAAGGCCCTGGGTTCAATTCAATTCCCCAGGTCCCACATAAGCCAGACCACAAGGTGTTGGCCCTGGTGTGTTCTCTCTCTCTCTCTCTCTCTCTCTCTCTCTCTCTCTCTCTCTCTCTCTCTCTCTCTCTCTCTCTCTCTCTGGTTGAAAATGAATAAATAAAATATTTTAAAAAAATAAAAATAAATAAAAACATAGATCTCAGGCTGGACAGATAGCTCAGCAGTTAAGGTGTCTGCCTGCAAAACCTAACTACCAGAGTTTGATTCCCCAGTACCCATGTAAATCCGCACAAAGCGGTGTGTGCATCTGGAGTTCATTTGCAGTGGCTAGAGGCCCTAGTGTGCCCACTCTCTAACTTTTCCTTTCCCTCTTTCTCTCTCTCTCTCTCTCTCTGTTTTGAAATAAGTAAATAAATTAATTATTTTTTAAAAAAAAAACATAGATCTCGGGCTAAAGAGATGGCTCAGCATTTAAGGCACTTGCCTCCAGTGCCTAAGGCCCCGGGTTCAAATACCCAGGACCCACATAAGCCAGACCCACAAGGTGGTGGCCCTGGTGTGCTTTCTTTCTCTCTCTCTCTCTCTCTCTCTCTCTCTCTCTCTCTCTGCTTGAAAATGAATAAAATATTTTTTAAAAACATAGATCTCAAATAAATAACTTAATGATGTACCTGAAGGCCTTGGTAAAACAAGAGCAAATCAAACTCTAAACTACTAGATGAGAAGACCTAATTAAGGCCAGTGTAGAAATCAGTGCAATACAACCAACAACTACAGAAAAACAAACAAAACAATCAATGAAACAGAGAGTTGGTCATTAGATAAACAAGACAGACAAACTCTTAACCCAATTAACCGAAAGAAAACCTGAATGAGTAAAATTAGAAATAAAAAATACTAATAAAATCATAAAGGCATACTTTAGAAGACTTCATTTCGCTTAATTGGTAAATCTAAAAGAAATGAAGAAATTTGTAGATATATATGACCCACCAAAGTTAAACCAAGATGACATAAATAATTTAAACAGATCTATAAAAAGCTTCAGATTGAAGTGGTAATGAAAAATCTCTGAACCAAAAAAAAGCCCAAGTCCTGACAGATTCACTACAAAATTCTAACAGAACTTAGAAGAAATGAAATCATTAAATCAATGCTTTTCAAATTATTCTATAAAATATAAAAGTAAGGGATGCTCACCAGCTCCTTTTATGAAGCCAGTATTACATTAATAGCAAAATTAGAGACACAATAAAAAAGAAAACTATAAAAGAAGATTCCTGATGAACATTGGCACAAAAATACTCAATAAAACACTTGCAGACAGAATTCAAGAACATATCAAAAATATAATTCACCTAGCTCAAATTGGCTTTATTTCACAGATATCAGGATGATTCAACATATGTAGATTGATGCATATAATAAATCATATAGACTCAAGGTCAGAAATAACTTGATCACCTCAACACAGAATGCAGAAAAGGTCTTGGACAAAATCCAACGTTCCTTCATGATAAAAAAAAAATACTGGGTCAGATAGGCTCCTTTGCACCCCTTGCTTAATCTTCAGTCATGATTTTGACAATTTTAAAAATAAATGGAAATTTTTATCAGAAAAATACTGGAGAAACTAGAGGTGAAAAGAATGGACTTAACATAATAAAGATTATATATAACAAGCCTATAACCAACATCATGCAAACAAGAGAAAACCTGAAACCTGTCCAATAAAATCAGGAACAGGACTAGGGTGTCTACTCTCTCTGCTTCTACTTAATATAGTGCTTGAAGTCTTAGCCAGAGTGTTACGACAAGAAAGCAAAATAAAAGAAAGACAAATAGGAAAGAAGAATCAAGTTAACCTTCAAAGCAGATAATGTGATTCTATCTATACATAAGAGACACCAAGGCATGAAAAATACTTTTAGCAAAGTGGTAGGATACAAAAGTCACACTCAAAAATATCAGTAGCCTTTTTAAAAAAAAAGATTAATAGAGACTTTATTAGACTAAGAGAAGGAAAGAGGAGGAAGTACAGAGAGCTCCCAGTATGAGTGAGGGGGGAGAAAGGAGGTAAAGCCCATGTGGGAGCAGAAACCTGAAGGTTCTGACCTCAGGAGAGATGGATGTCCAAAAAGAGCAATAGCCTTCTTACATACCAGTGATAAACATTCTGAGAGAGAAATCAGGGAAACAATCCTGTCCACAAAACTTTACTGCCTTATAACATCCCTAACCAAGAAAGTTAAGGACCTCTACAATGAAAAATTTAAAACACTGAAGAAAGAATTTGAGGAAGACACTAGAAGATGGAAAGATATTCCATACTTATAGACTGGGAAAATTAATATTTTTAAAATGGCCTTTCTACCAAAAACAATATGTAGATTCAATGAAATCACAATCAAAACTCCAGTACAATTCTTCACAGAAATAGAAAAAAAATCCTAAAATTCATACAGAAGCACAAGAGACCCCAGACAGCCAAAACAGTCCTAAGCAAAAAGATGATCATCATATCTGATTTTAAATTATAATACAGAGCCATAGAAATAAAAACAGCATGGAATTGACACAAAAATAAGCATGTAGATCAATGAAATAGAATAGAAGATCCAAGTTTATGTCCATGTACTCAGACATAGCCACCTGTTGTTTGCTGGGAGCGTTAAAACACATTAGGGAACAGACAGCATTTTGAACAGATGGCTCTGAGGAAAGTGGGATATACATACATGCAAAAGAATGCACCTAGATCTTTATCTCTCACCCTACACAAAAATCAACTCTAAATGGATCAAGTACTTTAATGCAATACCCAAAACTCTGAAATGGCTAGAGAAAAACGTAGAGAATATATTTAATGATACATTCATAAGGAAGGACTCTGCATATGAGCCCAGTTCCTCAGGAAATAAAGCAAGCCATCAACCATTGGGATCTCATGAAAATAAAATGGCACAGAAAATCAAGTTAAGAGGAATCCTACAACATGGTAGAAAATCTTTGCCAACTATACATCTGTATCTCAAAAAAATGAACAACCCAATCAAAATATGGACTGTGGAACTAAACAGAGTTCTCTAAAGAAATACAAATGGCCAATAAATATTTTTAAAAGTGTTTAACAGCCACCACCACTGGGGAAATAAAAATTAAAATTCCTTTGAGATTCCAGTTCACCCCCTGTCAGAATGGACATCATCAAAGAAACAAAGGACAATGCTCTGGTCTGGAGAGACTGAGCTCTGGGCCGACTGAGAACTCCCAAGCCAGTGGATGGCAAATCTCAAGTTCCTATCTGCAGTTAGCAAAGAATTGAAAGATGCAAACATGGAATCATGAAAGATTTATTTTAAGCAATAGCAAAACTAAGAGAAACAAAAAGCAAAAAGTTTCCAAGCTCAGGAGGGAACCCCATTCTCAGCTTGGGTGGGAGCAAGGGGAGAGGACAAGAATCCACTGGCAACTTTAAACAGGACTTTTTACAAATGAGGCATCCAATGGGGATGAGCCTCAAGGTCAAGGTCAAGTGTATGTGAAGAACCCAGGAAGAGAATGCCCACTCAAGAAAGGGCTCATCAGAGTCAGCTGTAGTTGTTGGGATGAACTTTTCAACAGACACAGTTTACGGAGGAAGAAGGGATTTATTTGAAGTCTAGATTCAATCAGAGAGAAAGCAGCAAGTACACTCAAGCAGCCAAATAACAGGGGCTCAAGGAAGAGCTCAGACTGCTCTCTGCATACCTCAGGCTGGATTCCAGATTGCCCCCACTAACACCTTAGGGCTGGACCCTAGGATCCCCGTAACCATAACACCTCCTCCAGCCAGGAGGCTGGAAACAAGCTTTTAATGAAACCCCTGGATCTACTGGGGGGCATCCACTTAAACTACCACAGGCCCACCTGCAAGAATGGGGAAAGGAAGCATCTTGGATCAGACTGTTTTAGTCCTGCCAGGGCAGAGTGGCATCCATGTTCTTTTGGGCCCATGCCTCTAGCTGACTCTCTGCGAAAGAGCTACCTTGTTCCTAACCCATATCAACAACTAATACTGGAAAGGATTTGGTGAGAAGCGAACCCTTATTCACTGCTGGTGGGAATGTAATCTGATACAGCAACTATGGAAATTAGTGTGGAGGTTTTCCAAAAGCTAATTTAGCACTACTGTATGACCCAGCTATTCTGTTCTCAAAGAGCTCTGTGCTTCTTATAGCTTCTAACAGAGTTACTTGCACATTCAGGTTCATTGCTCCTCTGCTCATACTAGCTGGAAAATAGAGCAGGCTTAAATTCCGTCAAGTGATTAATGGATAATAAAAATGTTGTACATACCTACAATGGAATTTTATTCCGCTATAAAGAAAATAAATTATGAAGTTTGCAGGAAAGTGGATGTATCTGGAAAATATTATGTTGAATGATGTAATTCAGGCTGAAAAAGACAAATGCTGCCTCTTCTCCCTTATATGTGGATCCCAGCTTTGAATCTCCAGTCCCATGAGTATAACTTGGGGTGTCTACATAGGTCAGGAAGCTGGAAAAGGACTAAGGGGGTCCTAGCAAGGCCTTAAGGGGACAAGACTGTGGACCACAAACAACAACACAGTGGGGTGCAGGGATACTGGGGTTGAAAGGGTTAATCAGTGATGCAGGCAGAGAGATGGTCAGAAAAAGAAGTGGGGATGGTCTAAGCAAAACTTAGGAGATAGAAAAATGAACAAGAAAACCTGCTACTCAGTAAACTTAATATATAAATTAAAAAATAACGATAGAATGAGTGGAACAACCCTACACGGATGGATAATCCAGTTCCTAGTAACAATGGGTTGTCAAACAATAATGCCAATGCCAGTCAGTTGTTTCTCAGGGAAGCCTCCGAGGCTCCCCAGTACTACAGGGTATTGCCATGGCTCTTGGTTCTTGATGCTTACCAGAACTGAAATGTGAGGCCCTGTTGCTGAAGACATCATACTTTTTTGTGTGCAGGGCATCAGAAAATTAAGTTGGATCTGAGGTGGAAGCTTTCTTCATAATGCCAGAAGGTGTTATGAAGCCTGCTGGCACAGAAAAGTTATCTACAATGTCTTCCAGTGATAAATCCTGACACCAGGCAGGATCTACCACCTGGTGCAATAGTGCCATGACTGTAATGGGGAATGATTTGAATTTGGACTTGAGACCAGCTCCCCAGGAGGGAATTCATGTCTGGTTCTGAAAAGCAGGTTAAAAAATCTATGGAAAGAACCTACTATTGTTACATTGCTAAATGGATGTGCTGTCAAACTGCCTCGTAAATACTTATCTTGAAAACCACAGGTCAGTTCTGTTCTCTGCCTCAGTCAGAAAGCTTATTTCTTAGTGGTTTAGGCTTTGAAGTACTCTATTCCAAGACCTTCTTGCTCAGCCAACTAGTTACTTCATATTTGACAAAGGTGCCAACAATATCAACTTGTGAAAAGATAGCATCTTCAACAAATGGTGCTGGACGAATTGGATAAACATATGTAAAAAAAAAAAAAAGAAACTAGATCCACTCCTCTCACCATTCACGAAACTCAACTGTAAATGGTTAAAAGACCTCAGCATAAGATCTGAAACTCTGAAAACCCTAGAAGAGAAAATAGAAGGAACTCTACACGAGATAGGAGTAGGCAAAAACTTTCTGATCAAACCTCCAGTAGCCCAGGAAGTGCGAAAATCACTCAACCAATGAGATCTCATCAAGCTTAAAAGTTTCTGTACAGACAAACATACTGTACTAAAAGTCAATAAACCACCATCAGAATGGGAGACAATCTATGCCAGCTATTCCATGGACAGAGGCCTAATATCTAAAACCTACAAAGAACTCAAAAGAATTAAATAATAAAACATCAAAAAGCCCTCTCACAAAATGGGGCAGTGAACTCAACAGGGAATTCTCAGAAAAGGAAATACAAATGGCCAACTCCCATTGGAGAAAATGTTCAATATCATTAATCATCAGAGAAATGCAAATCAAAACAACAATGTGATTCCATCTAACTTCAGTCAGAATGGCAATCATTAAAAAATCTAACAACAACAGATGCTGGTGAGGATGTGGGGAAAAAGGGACCCTCATTCATTCCTGGTGGGAATGCAAACTTGTACAACCACTATGGAAAGCAGTGTGGAGGCTCCTGAACAGGATGGATATAGAGCTACCAACTGACCCAGCTATCCCTCTACTGGGCACCTACCCCCAAGTTTCCTTGTCAAAACAAAGAGACATTTGTTCAACCATGTTTATAGCAGCTCAATTCATAATAGCAAAGAATTGGAATCAACCCAAATGCCCATCACTGGACGAATGGATATCAAAGTTGTGGTACATATACACTATGGAATTCTATGCAGCTGAAAGAAAAAATGATAAGAAATTTAAAGAAAAGGATGGACTTAGAGCAGATCATTCTTAGCAACCTCACACGAGAACAGAGTCAAGCACTGAATATTCTCCCTCATATGTGGTTCCTAACCTGGTTAAGCTTGAACATTAAGAAAACCTGTCAGTGAATTAAGAGACTGTAAAAGGGGATGGAAAATATTGATCAGGGTGGAATGGGAGGGTGAGGGGATTCATACAGTCAGCTAAACTAATAGTGAATTGACACCATAAAACCCTATCTTTTATAGAGTAAGTTCGGAGGAAGCTGCTGGCACCACCTGGTAAGATGGGCCATGAATAGAATTGGAGGAAGCCAAACCCTAAGAAAAAAAGCTCAGGCAGGCCTGCATCTCCCTGTCCCAGTTATTGGTTCCCTCCCACATTGAGCTGTTGATCAAAGAGTCCCATGAGGTCCCCAAAATGAGACAGACTTCTGTCAAAGCTTTGGAGTAACTGTCACAGGCCTAAAGTAAGACCGTATTGCTGAAGAATTCACAGAGTGTCATCAAACAACACCAAGAGATCCTTCTAGATCCAGAATGATAACCAACTCCCAGTTGGTAGCATGTGTAGCACTGGAAGGTGTTATATGAGCTGCCAGGGAAAATTGGTCAATGATATTTGGAAAAAGCAGAGACCACTGATATGCAATATAGACAGTTGTCACAAGAATGCTGATCACACAGCTTTATGGAAGAGACCAGCAATTCATGAAGTGCTCAACTGTGCAATAGTGGCACTAAACCTAGGAGAGTAATCAATGGCTTACTGATTGGCTAGGAGATCTTCTCAGTGACAAGGAGCCCTTAACTGTAACTAGGATCCAGGGCAAAATCATATGGGGACCAAGAACCTGGGCTCTAAGGGGAAATTCCCACTACCAGAGAGCTACAAAGAGGCTACATCCTTTAGAATCTTACCAAAATAGCATTGTCTGTCTCATTTAATCTATACTGATCCCACTCTTGGATGGAGATTCTGTTTGTATTTTTCAGAAGACAGTGAGAGAGCTGGGACAACTCAATTCTCCAACAAGACATTGGATGATGGCTGACATCCTGGCAGGAGACAAACCACACCTAGCCTTCATGCATGGCCCAAATGAAACCTATGAGAAAGTGACTAGATAAACAAGAGATCTATCATCACAGCAAGTCAGATAACCCATGAACGGTTAATGGAGACAGACACCAAGGATACCTAACATAACCCAAAGCAGAAGTCCAGAGACAATTAAGTGCTCAGCAATAAACCAGACTTAAAATTCACCCACCATGACTCAGGGAACTGAGTGGAAGAGGGGACGGAAAGAACATAAGAGCTATGGTCAGGGAGAATATCCAGAGAAATTGCCCCCCACCCCCCAGCAACAACACACAAAGAGGGAAGAAAAAAATGGTTACTTCTGGTGCAATTCATAATCTCCTACACTGTGAACAGATCCAATATGCTCACTGAAGAGGGACCCCAGTGGGTAGGGGAAAGAGAGGAGGGAAATGGGGACACCTTCACAAGAATTGTTCATACAATGTGTATACTTATTCATAATAAAGATATTAATTTTGGGGGGATTTTGGTTTTTTTGTGGAGTCTGTACATACACATTTATATAGGAAATCTTTTTATGGGTAGGCACATTCTTGACATATTCTGTTAACGAGTACACTGCCCAGTTTAAGGCCATCATTTAAGAAAGAAAGATGGTGACATACCTTGCAGTATACTTAGCTCAGAGTCAAGGATCACATGTTTTTTATATATAAAATATATCTTTATTATCCATATTTACATACACCGAATGAGCAAATAATGTGTTGGTGTCCCCAGTTCCCCGATTTCCCTCTTCCTTGTCCCCAATCAGCTGGGTATCCTTCTCCGTGGGCAGTCTAGATCAGTCCATGGGGTAGGGGGTTATGGATAGCCTAGGAGTCAACCCGGTTCCACCACCACCCCATTTGTACGTTGTTACTGATGGGGGCCATGTTTCTAGTAGTTCTCCCCAACCATGGCTCTCACAATATTTCCGCCCCCTCTTCCACTCAATTCCCTGAGTCATGGTGGGTGAGTATTAAGGCTGCGTTATTGTTGAGGTCTTAGTAGCCTCTGTACTTCTGCTTTAGGTTGTATTGAAAATCATTGGTGTCTGTTTCACTGGCTTATCCTGGGTTTACTGATTGGCTGTGGTTATAGGTCTCTTGCTTATCCCACCACTCTCTGCAGGTTTCCATATGGATCTTCCACGGTAGGTCTGGGGTGGCTCATCTCTTGCCAGGATGTCAGCTATTATCCTGTGACTCCTTGGTAGGGTTGGAAGAGCCACAGCTCTCTTGTTGCCTTCTGGAAAATACAAACAGAATCTCCATCCGAGAGTGAGATCAGTATAGGTTAACTGAGATACACATTTCTGAATTGGCCAGATTCTATTGTGATTAGCCTCTTTGTAAATCACTTGTAAAGTGAACTTATCTTTGGGGTCCCAATATTTGGTTCCCAATGCATTTTGCCCTGAGTCCCCAATTCCAGTCAAGGGCTCCTTGTCACTGAGTGTATTACTTGGCCAAATTAAAAGCTGTTGATTGCCTCCCCCAGGCTTTGGCTCCTCCATTGCACAAGTGGTTGTGTCTTGGTTCTCTGTTCTTTCCCAGTAGGAAGTGTGTACAGGCATATTAATTTTTAAAAAAGAAAAGAAAAGCTTATTTCTTTACTCAGCATTGGGAGGTGCCATATAACTGGTCAAGTACCAAAAATAACTGTTGAGTGTTTGGCCCTACATGGAGCATACACACCAATATCCTCTGTGGAACAAAAATCTCTAAGGTCTAGCCTCCTCAGATGTGCTTTCACACTTTATTTTGCAGAATATTGTTTAAAAATATTAATTGGCTTCTAAGAATTGTAAATATTTGAGACTGTTCAGTGTGTTTATTCAATGCATGTGTGCAGTGTGCAGTAATCACAGTAATTAGCATCCCCATCCCCTCCAGCACTGACCATTTCTCTTCATTAAAATCCTTCAAACTCACCTCTTCTAGTTCCTTATAAATTATATAATACTTTGAAATAAACCCTTGCTGCCTTATTGCACTATAACACTTAACTTATATTTTCGTTTCTTAGGATTTGGTGGGGAGAGAGGTTGTATGTTACTAGTATGATAACCCTTCAAAATTCAATGTGTTGTAGAAATTCCTGTGACAAAGAGACAAAGCCATTACAGCAAGAAGAGAGTGGAGTTCCATTTATTATTATTGTTATTATTATTATTATTAATTTAGGAATTTACGCTGGTGAGCCAAGCATAGATGAAGCATTAGCCCCGAGCCCAGGTTAAAAAGGGATTTTATAGTAGGGAACAGAGATGTGTACATGACATTAGACATGTAAATTAACAAGCACAAGAAAGCTAACATTACACAAAGGGGGAAGAAAAAAAAAGAAAATCTGGCTCCCTCTGGTGTAGTTCATATCCCCTAACCTATGGACAGATCCAGTATGCGCACTGAGGAAGGACCCCAGTGGGTTCGGGACAGAGAGGAGGGAAACGGGGACACCTTCACAAGATTTGCTCATACATTGTATATACTTATTCATAATAAAGATATAAAATAAATAAATAAATGTCAAATTACTAAAAACAACAAAAAAATCTTTAATTTTTTCTAGAATTATGTTTTCAGTATTTTCAAATACAGGGATTTTGATGGTTCAGGATTTTACCATCAGGACCATGGTGTTTTGAATTGTTTCTTCCAGGATTACAGTCCACATTGGATTCTGACAAGCTACAATTATTTTCTAAAAAATATAACAGTGCCTGTGGGTTTTCTTCCTGATTACAAGGGACAACAGTGTTTGTGTCAATAAACCTACTTTTCTTTCTGTGAATGATTTTGCCACTTTGCCACTCATAAATCAATGGTAAGGATAGGATCAATACAGCAACAAGAGGTTTCCTTTCATTCCTTCCTTCCTTCCCTTCCTTCTTTTCTTCCTTCCTTCCTTCCCTTCCTTCTTTTCTTCCTTCCTTCCTTCCTTCATTCCCTTCCTTCCTTTCCTTTCTTCCTTCCTTCCTTCCTTCCTTCCCTTCTTTCCCTTCCCTTTCTTTCCTTCCTTCCTTCCATACTTTTAAAAAATAAAGTAGACAATAAAACAGCCTTAATACTCACCCACCATGACTTAGGGAACTGAGCGGAAGAGGGGGTGGAAACATTGTGAGAGCCTTGGTGGGGAAGAATACCCAAAGTCATGGCTGCCCTCAGTAGCAACACTCTAAGGCCGGCAGAACCGGGCTGTCTCCTAGGCTGTCCATGGTCCCCTGCCCCAAGGACTGATCCAGACTATCCAAGGAGGAGGATATCCAGCTGATCGGGGATGGGGAAGAGGAGCATTGGGGAATGGGGGATGACAATTATTGTCTGTCCATTAAATAATCTAACTCATTATGGACAGTTTAAATAAATAAATAAATAAATAAATAAATAAATAAATAAATAAATAAATAAATAAATAAATAAATAAATAAATAAATAAAATAAGATAGAATTATCCAGCACCCTGGATTCAGCATAGTTTTCTGGCTAAAAAGCAGAGAAGGGTAAAAACTATCAGAAAAGCTGAAGGAATGTTTCAAGAACTTGACAATATGTTATTAAAACAAGGTTGTCATCTTATACCTCAATGTCCCCAATGGGTATATGTGTTCTCCAGAAGAACAGAACCAAAAAGAGAAAAAGAAAGAAGAAAAGAAAGAGAGAAAGAATGAACGAATGATCGAATGAACAAAAGAAAGAAAGAGAAAGAGGAGAGAAACAGAAAGAATAAAGACAAGTTGATTGGATTTATTATAGGAATTAACTCAAGAGAAAATGGAAGCTGCAAGTCTTATAGTATGCAGTCCGTTGTAACATGGAGACCTGGGGGCGGGGCAGGGGGGTCAAGGTGTAAGTATGTCCATCAGAGTTAAAAGACTTGAGAAACAAATGATGAAATTGTGTCAGAGGCAGAAGGCCTAAGAAATAGGGGTTGCTAGACTAAGCCTCCACCCCCCCCC
Organism: Zapus hudsonius; assembly: GCA_004024765.1. Lineage (NCBI taxonomy): Eukaryota > Metazoa > Chordata > Mammalia > Rodentia > Dipodidae > Zapus > Zapus hudsonius. Next base: position 7,470 of record PVHP010020182.1, on the reverse strand, counting down.
CCAGGCTCAAAGGCCCGAGAACCAAGAGCTGGGAACAGAAGAAGAAAGTGTGAGGTCCAGATCAAGCGTCTGCCTTTCCTCTCTTTTTGTTCTAAGTGGGCCCTCAACCAGTTCAATGACTCCTTCACAGACTCTCTGGTGAGAGTAGATCTTGCCTATTTCAAATGCAAACCTTCCCAGAATCACCTCTGCACACTCCCACATCCCAGTATTTTACTAGAAATCTTAGCATCCCTTAACTCAATCAACCCTCACAGTGGAACACGGAGTTCTGAAATCTGCTTGTCCACTTAGAGACCTAGCTTTGACTAGCAGCCATCTTTGCCCTGATACTTCCCTCCCTGCTCACTTTTGGACTTAAGCTTAAAAATTCCAAATGTATGCAATCAAGTAGTCTGATGTTTGTACCTGATAGCTCTGGTTCCATGATACAATCTAAAGTTCTCAATCTTTGTACTTGCAGCCTTTGGCTTACCATAAATTTAGGACTTAACAGAGTACCATGAGTCACACTTCATGAAAGTGCCAAAGGTGATATTGCTGATGGACAAACAGATGAAAGTGTCCTGCCACACACAGAGCTAGGAATACTGGCATTTCATGGGTTTCATTGGTTACTCTAGAAGCTGAGCTCCCAGCTGTTGGGCACTGCCTGTTGGCACTGCCACTGAGGGCACAGAGAACAAAGGGTTAAGGATGTATGAGTGAGATGAAACCCCGATAATTCGGTAGGCGTTTCCCAGCTCCACCTACCCTGACTCCCACCCCCCATGGGCTAGCCACAGAAACCAGCATTTCCATCTCAGCAGGACTGGCATTGGGTATGAGCAAAACTTCCTTGTACCCATCCCCACGGACCAGACCGTGGCTAGCATCACGTATTTCCCCACTCATGGCCCCCAAATGAGGTGTTCTCAGGTTGTCCTCACCCACCTATCCCACCCACCTATCCCAGTGCAGGCTGCCAACTCCCCACCCCCATCAACCAATCTCCCTTTCTCTTCCCCATTCCCCATCCCCCTGACCCCCTTTTCCTATAAAATGTAAGTCCCCCAATTGAATAAAGAACCATGTGGATATACAATATGCATCTGCTCGCCTCTGTGTCCTGCCGGACCCCCCTGCGCCATCCCCCCAGCTCTGTGGACCCCAGCCCTGAGACAGTGGACAGTGGACAGCTCGCCTCAGCTCCCACCGCTTCTCTGTTTTCTCTCCGCAATGGCCGTTGGCGCCCCGAGGAGAAAACAACACCAGCAGTCAGTCCCAGCCTATTGTACCTCACTGGAAGGATATCCAGGTCAATCACAAAGAAACCCCATGTGTATATGGCAAAGGCAAATATCTTCCCTCCCTCTCCTCTCTTCTCTTCTTTGATCTTTTCTCCTTTTCCCTCCTCTCTCCCTCCTCCTCCTCTCTCATCTCCCTTCCTGCCCTTTCTTTCCAGCAAATGTATGTATACACCTATATGCCCACATTCATACAAATACAGAGACTAAAAGCTATCAACTGAAGGAGGGTATATAATGATGCATGTATCCATTTAACACCCACTCATCACAACTAGGAAAAAATCAGTGTAAAGCTTGGTTTATTTCACTGACAGAAATAATTTGATCTTGAATTTGGCTAAGATAGTCTCTGTGCCTGCCAAGACATTCATGCTTCTGGGCACTTGCCTGAGCTGGGTTGCCTGTTCCCCAGGCCTCCAGGATGATCCTGCAAGGGGCATGAACACAGTGACTACTCTTCCCCGGAGGAGGCGTGTCTCTCAGTCCACACACCCATCACTGTTTGGCTCTTCTGGAGCCATGTGGCTTCTCCCAGGTACTGGAACCTTCTTGTCCTGTGTGCTTTCACTGCCCCACCCTGCCTTCATTGCTTCTGCTCCCTTGTGGTCTTTGGAGAGGCCTTCGTTCTTCAGCAGCACCCTTTTCTGAGACTGATGGGAAATATTCCACTCATGTTTAGGCTGTGCAGGTGCCTGAGGTCGACAGATCTGCAGAGCAGAGCTGCCTGGGGCAACAGAGCACACTATAGCGCCATCTGAGCTGTGGTATCTCCTCCCTCAACACCAGTACCTCCAACTGACTCTCACTTCCCTTGGGGTGACCTCTTCATGGAGTCCAGCCTGCCCCTGGAATGGCTGGCTGACCACCTTACATTTTCATTTGGGTGTCTAACTTACTTCTCAGATTTAACAAGCACAAAGTTGAGCTCCTGATTTTTCTGTATCCTGTTCTTCCCTAACTATTGATCAGCTCAGTAAGTGAAAATACTATTCTGTACTTTCTCAAGCAAAAATTTTCAGGCCTTCTCTTCTCATATTCCACATCCAGCTCAAAGAAAATCTTGCTCGCTCTACCTTTAAAATGCAGAATAATAGGAGGCTGGAGAGATGCCTTAGTGGGTAGTGTTTCCCTTGCAAGCAGGAGGATTTGAGTTTGATCCTCCGAACCTGTATAAAAAAGCTGGACAAAACAGTATGTGCTTTTATTCTCTGTGCGTGGGAGGTAGAGTCAGGCAGATCCCTTAGGCTTACTGTCCAGCCAATCTAGCCTAAAAGGAGATATCCAACCAATGAGAGACGTTTTCTCCAAAAAGGTGGACAGTGTTCTTGAGGAATGGCATCTGAGGTTATCCTCTGTCCTCCATAATCACATGCATACATGTGCACATGCATGTGTACAAACACACACCCATAGACACATGCGCGTGAAAATTGAAAAGTAAATAAAAATACAGAATAAGACAACTTTTCCTGCCCTGTACAACAACTTAGCCTACCATTTCCCAACTGGATTGATTTAACAGCCTCATTAGGTGACACCCTCTGTTGTCTGTAACCTATGCATTAGGCTATACTGGCTTGAATAGTGGAACCTGAAAAATCCCATGGGTGCCCTAAGCCCCCAGGATCTTAGCATGGGAATTGATTTAGAAAAAGGGACTTTTCAGATTTTTTAAAAAAAAAGAGAGGAAAGAATATGGAGCTGAGATCAGCTTGGATTACCAGGGTGAGGCCTAAACTCAATAATAAAACAATCTCTATCACTGTAACAAATGTCTGAGATAAATCAACTTGCAAAGAGGAAAGGTTTGTTTTGGCTCACAATTTTAGAGGTTTCAATTCATGATTGGCCTTATGCTTCTAGATGTGGTGGTGCATCATGGCAGGGCTAAATGGTCAAGGAGCTAAACCACTTACCTTGTAGATGTCGAGAACCAAAGACTGGAATTCCCTAACTCCCCATGTCCTGAAGATCTCCTGCTAGGCTCTGCATGATTTCCACCACCCTGCTAGCCAAGCCTTATCCACTTGGATCTTTGAAGGACATTCCGAGACACACCCAGGGGAGAGATTCAGGAGAAGTGGCAGAGGTTGGAGCTGTACAGCCATAGGAAGGTCATCAGCCACCAGGAAAGGAGAGGAAGCATTGTCCCTTAGTGTCCTCACAGGAGCTACAGTCCCAATTTCAGACTCAGGGATCTACAACTATGAGACAATAAGTTTATTTTGCTTCAAATCATCAATTTTGTTTAAATTAGAAAACGGAAGCTGGCCTAACGAACTATTTGGGCGTCACATGTGTCTGTCCTTCCAATGTCCTCCATCGGAACCTCAAAACTATGCTTTCCCTAGAGCCTCACTGGGCAGTTGACAGAGGTCGTACTTTAAGTGGCATCCACTTACCAACAGAGGCAGGTGCCATCCACCCCCAGTGCTACTCAGAGACAGCCTGCAAGCCAACGCTAGCCACCAGAGAGCGGTAAGGGCATCATCAGGGGCTGGGAGGCCATGCTCTCAGGGCTGGGCACAGCAAGTGGAGGACACTGAGCCCAGCCTTTGTGCGACCGAGAGAGATAGGAAAGGTGGCTGGGTACCCTTCAGGCTCATGGGAGACGGGAATTAGAGGGACTGGGGATTTCACACTTGCTCAGTGTTCTACATTCACAAATCCCTTTATGTTATTTTATTTGAACCCAAGAATTACCCAGAGAGAAAGGTAGAAATACCCCACATTTTAATTTTATATCCAAAAATGGAAACATAGGGAAGGCCATGTGTTAAGAGGTTACAAGAGTTAAAATCTGGTATCTAGGTTATTCTCATCATTTTTTAATTTTGCATTTAGTGTGTGTGTGTGTGTGTGTGTGTGTGTGTGTGTGTACAAGAGTGTTTTGCTAGTGCAAAAGAATGACGGGTACTTGGGTCACTTTTTGCATCCAGCTTACATGGTTGGCTTGGGAAATGAAGGCTTTGCAAGCAAGCACCTTTAACCATTGAGCCATCTCCCCAGTCTGTCCTCTTCTTTTTTGAGAGCTGCCTCAAGCTTAATTTTTCATGTTTATTCCAGGTCTTACTTTTGAATAGGAAAAAAATGCCTAATTAACTTGAGAAACTAGGTCCACTTACCATTTTGTTATCACTGTTATTTTGGACCAATTAAAACAATATTAACAATGAAATATCCTAATCAAGTAGATAATTTTTTTTCATTCCACAGGAGATCCTACTCAGAAAAGTCCATATTAATTCCCCACAGCTGGGGAAATAGGACACATGCATTGTGGTCCGATCAGGAAAATTTCCTTAGGAGTCAGATTTTACAGCGCTGACTCTCAACCTAGAGGCTTTCCAAAGGGAAGACGGAAAGAGAAATGGAGCCTGAAACATGCTTCTAAAATAGAGAAAAATTTACATACACCTGCTCTGAGCCCTCTTCTTCATTTTTGGCATCTGAGCAGTGGGCAGCGGGAGGAGATTTGGGAATGGAGACATTGAAGTTGCTCTGTTCCCGTCTCAGTGACAGGAGCCTTCCTGGGGTCATCATTGGATCGCATCTTAAACACACTGCTTCTCGTGCAAATGAACAAATATGTAAAAATGTTGAAAATCTTGTGCAAAGTCACCCAGTTTTTAAATGGCCAAAAATAGTTTGAACTGAGCTCGATCCCCTTCCTCTTGGGTGCAGCACCAGGCCCCTGAGGAGAAGGAGTCTCTCCTGAGGAGACTCTGTGTGTGTGCGTGTGCGTGTGTGTGTGTGTGTGTGTGTGTGTGTGTGTGTGTGTGTGTGTGTGTGTGTCTCCAACAATGACTGTGGTACCGTTGCTTATGGTTCTTAATGAACCTGCCAGTAAAGCAATCATGAAGACCCTGTTACTGTAGAAATGACACTATCTGATTACCTATTCCTGAGGGACATTTGCATTCCTGAAATTTCGATACTGAATTTTAAGACCTTTCTCTATTGTACTTTGAAAATGTCTTTTCCTGTCGCTTGGATTGTTGGGGGAGCTTCTCTTATATATTGATTTATTCACTCCTCCTGACAATAATTAAGCATCAGCCAGAATTGTTATTTTCAGATTAATAGACTGAGATTCTGTGAACTTTAACGGTTCTCACAGAGTCACACAGAGTAAGGAACAGAAGCAGGACTTGAATTCGTGTTTCTGACCTTTATTCTGGTCCATTCTGTTCTTTCTTCCAAGTGCCTTGTGCTTGGTCATCCCTCCCTTCTCCCAACATTGTAGAGATTATTGGACTAAGGCCACAGCATTCTCTGGAGGACCATATCATTCCCTCCAAGAAAATGAAATGGAATAAAGCTCTTTGGGTGCAGAAGTCAGTACTAAACCTTCACCCTGCTCGAACCTCCCATTACTCAGAGCCAAATTAAATAACTTTATTTGACCCTATTCCCTCCTCTAATACAACAGAATCTCATACTGCCTGTAAAACAAAACTCAGATGCTAACCTTTGAGTTTTCATCCAAAAGCATGCTCTAGGGACCTACCTCTCATCTTCCTCCTATCTTCATACCTGTGCACCTGCAGACGCCCCGCCAGAGCACATTTGCATCTTTGTGTCCTTTTATATATAAAAGCCCATTTCATCAAGAAGGAATGAGAATCCTGAGCTACAGACTTAGTGTCCCATTTCTACATTAAAAAATAGCTTCCCCATTAACTGGCACATCTTTCATCTCAATGGTTGAATAGTACGGCTCTTATGAAAGACATCCAACTGGTTACATTTAAGGGGCAGGAAAAAGGCTGGTCCCAGAATATCTACAGGCCCAAGGCCAGGATGTATTTTTATTTGATATTGAATCGGAAACATCTTCACACTTGCACTATTCTTGCCTCTTGTAATTAGGTCCCATGGACATGCAAGCAGAGAGCCCTGCTAGGAGAACAGTGCCACATCTCATCCCTCATTTTCACTGCCATCACTGCCAGGCAGGCGGGGCAAATGCTCAGATCTCCCAGTGAGGGCGAACACATGTGGCTAAAGGCTATTTCTGACATCATTTTGTTATCACAATTCTTGGCTCTAAAGGGGTGTTAAGAGAGAGGGGGCACAGCAACTGACTTTCTCTAGCTTCTCTGAGTTGTGTCACCTCCGAGAGTCTCAGCATGCTTCAACCCTCTTGTCCTCCCCATGGGACCCTACTTTTTCCAGAATATTCCACCCGTTGTTTTTAGGGCACTTCTTCCTCATCATAGTTTCTTACTGTTAGATGTTCTCATTATTCACTCTGATAATTTCTCATCTTTAAAAGCACCTTTTCCCCAAAACTGTTGAAGTAGAAAGATTGCTCTGCCTTGTCCTGAGCATAGTGGCTTTTCCCCAGCATCTTTCTTTCAAAAAGATACTAGGGGCTGGAGAAGTGGCTCGGTGGTTAAAGGTGCTTGCTTGCAAAGCCCACAGCCTGGGTTTGACTCCCCAGCACCCAATGTGAAGCTAGATGCACAAAAAGATGCTGGGAACTGGAATGTTCTTTGTGGTGCAGTTTGGCTGTCACAGCTTCTTGCTGACTCATTTGTCTGTGTGTATCACCATATGAGCTTATTTTAGCAGAAACCATCTGTATATATTTATCAATGGGGAATGACTTCAAAAACTACAAGTTTGGGGAGGAGCTGGCTCCGTTGATAAACTGCTCTCTGCTCAAGGTGAAGTACCTGAGTTCATTTTCCAGACTCCATGTAAAAAGCAGGAAGGGGCTAGAGAGGTGACTCAGTGGCTAAAGACACTTCATGAAGACCAGGGTCTGAGAGTCTGAGACTGCCCAAGTTCAAATCTCCAGACCCCATAGATCAGTTGGGCATGGCTACATGCCCCTGGAACCCAAGACCTGCAAAGGGGAACCAAAAGACCAGGGACTCACTGAGGCTCACACAAAATATTAAGCTCCAGTATCAGGAAGAGACTCTGGCTCAAATAAGCATGTGTGGAAGAGTGGACTCGAGGCTGGTATCCTGCCATGCTAACGTGTGTGAGCCCTGGTCAGCTGCCTGCTCTCTACTCTTCTAGCCCCTAACAGTATGCAGATCCTTGGTGCTATGCACAGGATAAAGCGCAAGTCCTTAAACTCAGCTCTGCTTACATTTAAAATCCAGGCCATTCAATATCCCCTCATCTCTTACCTAGGTTTATTTGACCCAACACACAGGATCCAAGA